>JAJAVP010000053.1:44395-216761 GCA_020740425.3 Heterorhabditis indica
TACTACGCCAAAAAAGCAACTTGATGTTACTACGCCAAAAAAGGTACTTGATGTTACTACGCCAAAAAAGGTACTTGATGTTACTACACTGAAGAAGGATATAATCTCAAGTGATGATGATGATGATGAGACTGTTGAGGATATGTTGGCGTATGTATTTGGTCAGTTCTATTTACCTATTTTTTTGATATATAATTCATTTTTATGCTATATTTTCTGAAATTTCTTCTTGTGATAATTACACATAATCAGTAATAACTTATTGTATGTAGTTTTTACAACATTTATGTCTCAAGATTATTTTCAACTTCACTATTTTGTTTGTTTATAATCTCAAATACTAGTTCATTGCTCTTCTGATAGTAGTCACGAGAAATGTATTCATTGCATATGGGTACCCTCAGTACATTCTAAGTAATGTGAATTTATAAAATCATAGGTACTTTCTATAGTGCGATATCCTGAAAGATTTATTAACATAAGGTTAATTTTTTTCAAATAAGCTAACTAGCATAATTACTGAACAGCATCAATGGACATAATAAAATCATTAATATATTGTCGTGCGTTATTTACTTATTTATTTATATTTAGCAGAAGGATAGCTCCATATTTTAATTGAGCTACTGAATTTACATCTATTTCAAATATCTCATTTAGGTGCTTTAGAATCGTAGAATAGTTCGCATCGGCTTGAATTATTGTTAAAGAGACTAAGAAAAATGCATTATATCTGATAAAATAAAAGTTATGCTACTGCTTTTGATTTGTTAATGCTTGAATATATCTTTAATGTATCTCTTTAGCTCCTACAACAGTGGCAGAGGGTCTTAATGAGAAGAAAGGAGCGCGAAGACCACGTTTTTTTGATATTCATGGCAATGTAACGTTAACGTATGGTAATGAAAAGGAAACGAGGTTGTAATTAATATTAAATTCGCAAATATTTTTGTTTCACTTTACTACTCACTTATTTATTATCTTAACAGCGAGATCTATTATTCAGAAGTTCAAGTACTTAATTGTTTTCAAGAAATGTGTTCGTAAAATTGTTGACATTGATAACATCTCAGGACAGTATTACTGTGGGTATGCATGAAGATTTACAGTATGAGTGTTAACCAAGTACATATTATTCTCTGTAAATTCGAATTCGGTACATAGGTTTATAAATGTTTGATGAGTAGAATATCCAAATAATATTCGTATATATGCATTTTGTCAATGTTTTGCATAAATTCATATGACCTCATAAATGTGTTTTACAAGATGAAATATAAATAAATAGGGGCTAGGATATTCCCAAAGTACATTTAAGTATTTCCTTCGATTTTTTTCCATAGCTAGTATTCACAGTGGGGGTTTTACTTGGCTTAGGTAGTTGTATTCACTTAATATGCTTTTACATTTGTGAATGTTCTGTATTTTATGTTTCCGTCCAATTAATTATTGGTCAAAGTATTTTGGTGAAATATTATGGCCATCTATGCTTGGGAGAGCAAATAGAACTTACTGTTTCTAATTTGTAAGTTCGGGTAGCTGAGTTTATAAATTTCTGTAGAAGTGTACTGTCGCTATATTATAGACACTGTTTGCTTTTTAGACAAAAATGAATTTAATTTAAGCAGTAATTCCTTCTAGAAACCAAACCCTATGAGTGGTGAAGATGTGCCCAGTAATCTTTTTATAATAGGTATTTTCCCCTTCATTGATGGGTATTAAAATCTAGTGAAATTACATGTTGGTTCTAAAAGATAAATGGAGTTCTTGAATTATCTAAGCCTCTGAAGCTTTTATTACATCACTTCAGACGGAATAGTTACGAGGCAGTATGACATGGAATTAGGTAGCTACGGTATTTCTACTTTTTGCAGTGTTAGAGGAATTTGTCTTCATCTCTTGAAGGTATAAATATTATGATATATTTCATTTTATGCACGACAAGATTAAATTTGGCAACACTTTCAATTATTCCTATAATTAGTCTATTGTTATATTAATAAATAGAATAGCTGCACAATATTCCAATCTCTTATTATTATCGGAACATGAAAACTACAATTTAAATAAAATGGATATTTATTAATGGGAGAATATATGTAAGCCTAGTTCACTTACCCGAGCACGAAGTTATATTGACAAATTAACTTATCACTAAATAACGACTTATTAGACGAACTGTAGCCCAACTGTGCAAGGTGAGTGTAAACTTCTATAATACGAATACCGGGTCGCCTCACGCTCTACTGGAGTCTGCATTGTTACGTACAGTGATCATGGGTGCGGATGTTTGTGTCTGTGGATCGTTGAGGAACTTGATGAACTTCTTGGGTGTCGACAGATGACGACGAATCTCAGCATTGAACACAATTAAGATCACTCTGAATTAACCTGTTTTTTAATGTGTAGTTTTATTTAGTTACTTCAATTTTGGCTTTCAAATTATGGAACTTTATATTACCCTAGATACTCAGAGAAGCGTCTATTTTTAGTGTGAATTTTCGCATAATTATGTTCTAGTATAATTAGTCGCTGTTTTGGTCACTAATTACTCTTAAAAAAATGCGAGTATTTTTTCCCATTATACCTTAAGTATGTAAATTCCCCTCTCACACCAGTGTTTTACCGAATGCACTTTCTTTCACTAACACTACAAACATGGACTTCCATTACTTAAAGGGAAAAAATTTACGTAAACTTTAACAGATTTTAAATTCATGTATTAGATGAGTGGAGTATTTCGATGGAATTTTAGATGTTTAAAAATACAAATCTATACTGTAGTATATATTATTTAAAATAAAATTTAGCAGGTGTCTAACGAACCCTCCTCCTGTGTGGGATAAACCCCAAATAAAGGTTGTACAGAGGAAAATCTCAAAGCGAGTTTTGGCCATTCGACCTAACAGGTGGAAGCACATAAGCATAAATGCGTAGATCCCTGAGTTTAAAGATGCCTAAAAATAGTTAGATTCTGTTACATGGGAGTAAAAATATGCGACCTAAACTAGTGAAATAATACTTAAAAGTTGATTTTAATAATATTAAGTAAAAGTATAGTAAGTTCACCTGTAAGAAAAAGAGTACCTCCTTCTTCTGGCGTCGCGTGTTTTCTTTTTTCGCCAAACTATCACAGCTGACGCGTTTAATTAGATTCTGACATAAATAATTATCCAACTAAATTAAGGTAAATTATAGTATAAATGTAATAGTAAATATGCAAATAAGAGAAGTGTCTAACCGCATTGGCACGGCGAAGTTTGCACAGAGTGACGAGATCAATCATGCCAACTACAAAAAATAAGCAGCAATTATATGTCATATCCACATAGAATGCTAGCTTGACACTACATGCATCAGAACCGAAAGCCCACACTCGTAGATTGTGGTTGAAGGAGAATTCACAACCTTCTGAACAAATAAGCTTGCAATTCATTTTCTAGTACAATATTTTAAAATATGATATTAAATGAATTCGCTGTTTGCTAATCTAATGAAGTCATATTTCCCATTAGTTATGTATATAGAATTCAAGCACAAATGATGGTTGATTTTATGTGCTCGATATATTTAGTTGTTTGCGGATACAATATTCAGTTAGGCTTACTTATGAAGTATACTGCCCAGTATAGAGCACAGATTGCTGTTATAAATAAAATAACTCCCATCGTAGTTTTTCCGTTGAATAAACGACTGTATTCATGAGGGAACGTTATTGCAACAAATCTGAAATTGTAGTATTTAAACGAACAAAAATAAATTTTCTATATGCAATACGTTTGGATTTTGCATTCTCTAATACAGACCAAGATTCGAGGAATTATTTGATTGTTCAGTGCCTCTGACACATTTGCTATGAAAATGTAGCCCAAAATTCATAGCTCAATTTTTTACAGTGACATGATGGCTACAGAAGATCAGAAGGAGCATTTGTGCTATCCAATGTATTCTAGTGTAGCTGCGATGAATAATTCACGCACAATATTCTTATGTTTTATTCTTTAACGTTTTTGAAGTTTGGAACTAAGCATCAGTGATGTTATTTAATGGCAAGCTAAATGCCATCTGTAGTACATTGGTTTCTAAAAATAAAAAAAAAGGCACATTTAACGGGAAATAATCAAAACTGAGAATTAGATGGAACGGAATATTTTGTTATCATTAGTAATATTATTTATTTGATACTAATCTATTTTTATTATACTTCAGCAACATTTTCAACTACTTTAGGTAATTGCCATTACGTACCTATTAATGGCAATGAATAAACAACAATGAAATGCGGTTTCCTGAAAAAACAGAGAAAGCTGGCCGATACGAAGGTTCATTAGGTCTAGTTCAGGTGGAATAGTCCTGAAGAGTTGTTAGAAAATATTTCTTGTGTAAGCCTTAGGATTTAAGCCAAAGGAACAATATCACTTGAATAACCTACATTATAGTCCATGGAACAGCCCAAAGTGCAAATATTAGTAGAACACAGGCATTAGACAGTGCGTGAAAAGCTGTCATCCATCCGAAAGGATTAAAGAAAACTCTGTGACGGAGCATTATCAGCGACGAAAGAACATTACTCAGAATACCGATGATACACACCTAAAGGTTATTTTGTAAGACCACACACGCTGATACTATTAAACATAATCACATCTCAACCGTTCCGATATCTATACTATATCTGAAATAACTATTTTAACTAATCTCAACTGACCACCAGCACAATTCCTGATTCCAGCAAATCTAAAGCAAATTCATCATTTTCTGACATTTCAACAGTAATATTGTTAACATCGTCCATTGTGTTTAAGTCTAGAATAACTAGCTTTCCAATTTACAGCTCGTCGTTTGATCTTGAAAGTCGGATCACAAGCAGATGCAACATATGAAATTGCAAAATTGCCGATCAACAAAAAGTCTATGAAACAATCTTTATAACTTAGAACCAGTGCTGTTAATTATTAAATCTTAATTAATTTAACGCAATAACTCAAAGAGTAAGAAGTGTTTTCGACTAATTTCATCTCTCATTGAGGAATCTCCACGAAGAAAAAATTAAGGTTTAAGTAATTTGAATAAATTACTGATAGTAGTTGACATAGAAATGAAGTACAAAGGAATCTGAAAGTAACGATAATTCGCGACTTTACCTATAAAAATCGCTTATTTATTCATAGAATAATAAAAGCCGGGATGAGGGAAATATAGGAAGGCTTATGAATGGTATTCATCACTCGTAATTCAAGGTAATGCAAATGTGGGAGCATTCCTCTAGCTTGGGAATGTACTCAGGACATCTCTAGTTAAATTAAAAATTGAATGCGCTACAAAACACCGGGTACCTTGTCCGTGAAAGGTTTCAATTAAACATACAAATGTGTTCGCATTAACCTACTTTAAAATATTTAAAAAACAACTGTAAATTATCCGCCCACAGTCTACCAAATAATAATTAAAACGAACTGTGCGCCATTTAAAATATGCATATAATTATTTATTAATAGAATGATATAGCAATGCTAGATATAATTCTCAAACTCTTTTAAGAGTTCCAGTAATCATAAATCGTGCTTCATGAAGGGATAACATATAGGTATTTATAATGAAAGTAACTAAGCTCTTGTGACTCTGAGTTTGATCGGTGTTTTGGTTAATAGTAAGCCTACCATAACTCCAGACCAATATTTATAAGTTCACACTTCGTGTGAAAATAAAAATTACTGTTTCTTTGGGTGAAAAAGTGAAAATGTTAAAAATATCAACAATACTGCAGTCTGCTTTAGGCTACTTTTCTTACATAAGTACTAATAACAGATGTGACCGAAAATTTGCACTAATACATACCCTGCACAAAATTACCCATATGTAGTTTTGTAATATAGAACTAAAACTAACTTTTTTTGAAAACGCTACTAGATGGAAACTTTAAATAAAGTATCGGCGTGCAAATAGGTTTTCTAAAGATCACTTTCTTACTTGTATCTTTTAAGACACGACCAGAGGCTATTTGTATCGATACCAGTATACGTAGAATACTTTAGTCCTATAAGAAAAACAACTACATTACGCTATGTACTCTTGCTATAAGCCATTTATTATTTCCTTTATCTAAACCACAATTATATTCAAATTTGGCACAGTATAGGCCCTTGCTGTCATAGCACCTCGTATTAGTGACGATTGGCAATAGTGCAACATCAATCGAGTTTTTAAATATCCTGCATTGTGGTTCTTATAGGACATATTTTCCCTACTTTAAGGTCTTTCATTTAAGATCTGAGAGAAATGTATTTCATTTAATACCGCACAAGACAAGTGAGCTTCAATGAAATGACTGTCTAGATTTATGAATAGGATGAGGTTTTCCTTAATTCTATATTAAGAAATAATAGTATATTTTCGAAAAATTGCATCCAATTGTTCGAGTTGACTTTTTTCACAAGCATTTGAGAACTTCATTATTCCATATTAATGGTTAGACGAATAAGCAACACTTCCTATGTTACGGTCTGGACATTTAAATATTTTCTCAATATGACTCCGTTTTGCTATAAACATTCATGTGACTGACTTACTCAAATTTGCAAAATAGTACCTTTCTTACCTCAGGGTAAGCCTCACCAGAAGGGAGTTAAGAGAAGTAACACAATATGTGTATATATTTATAACTTAGGAAGATAGGTTAACTTGGGAGCTTCCCATATTATGATCCATAATTTAATTTGTTCAAACACTTTTTAAAATATGTCCGTATTCAATAGATCATAAAGAACGATGTGCAAATAAACAAGCAAACAAGTTGATTCGAATGCATAAAATTCACCTCTCAGATTCCACACATACTGTATTTCTGTAGTGCTATATATTTATTCTCGCAAAACAAATCGACATTGAAAGAGCAACACTTTTGAGGTGATCTTACAGGAAACGGAAATAGTAGGAAACCGAAGACGTTTTTATCTATATTTCTTCGATTCACACACTATTTCTTTCTCTATATACAAAGGATAGGGTTCCCGTCATGGAGATCTATGCTGAGATTAGAGTGACTAGGACATGGGCTCGTATACGAAAACCTATTATTCTAGAGTAAAATAAAAGTTGAAATAACGAATGAACGAACAAATGAAAATATTGTTTTTTAATTAAACCCTTTTTACGCCAGTGAACTGTTCCTATCAACTTAAAGTTTTCAAACAGACAATATGCCATAAGGGTTATCCACACATCTATTTCAGTGCACTAACTTCTTTAAAAGCTGTGATTACAGCCTGACATTGGGTATTTGAAAAAGCATACTTCTGAGCTAAAGCGGGGAACAAATGATCACAAACACTTTGAGTAATTCGTCATGTTAGAACCATATATGGGAAAATTTCGAGTCTGCAGTGTTGTGGAATTGTTTGCTCCGGGGAATGCACTGTATCCCATAGTCGAAGGATTAAACAATGCACCACTAGTCTTAAATTTAACAGATTAAACTTAGTTTTATATACCCATATATATATATAAGGAGTTTCTCTAATAATAGTATCAAACCATTTTATTAAATTGTAAAGAACAAATCCAAATATAACTAAAGAAAACGATAGCATTTGTTAACAAACCTGAAACCCAGTAGGTATAAGAGACCGATAGTTGGCTGGCCAACCTCCTTGCATGAAATCTTGCTGAAGGCGATTCACTGTCTGTGGAGATAGGTAATCTGTAGATGCTCCACCAGACTGAGGCTGTAGAGCTTGTGCAATACCTAAAAATATATCAAATACGCCTTTAGCAAAATAAGTATGGAAACTTATTATTAATTTTTTTCAAATTCGCGCGATAAAGTTATTTTATTTTATTTGAAAAGCGCTGCTATTACCACTTTTAAATGTTGTAAACATATTACTTATTTATATGTTTTAAGATTCTAAAAGTCGGTAGATCTAAATCTCAATAGTACTTTCACTTTTCTGTTTTATTTTATGAAACGGTGTTCGCACAGGACTAACCTTGGAAATCAAATTTGTAGGCGTATCTTTTACCATGAACTTTACACATTATGTTTTTGTCATAATAATATCGTAAAGCTCGTGACATCTTGTCATAGTTCATATTTGGTTTCGATTTCCTTTCTCCCCACTTTCTAAACAAAAATTGTTTCATATTATGAAAGTATATAATAATATTATACTGCTCCAATGATCAGTTAAATACTAAAAGACTCATATAGGAGTTTACTGTCTATGTACTGGATTCGATTATTATATATTTTCATATGACATAATACAAGTAATTTTACAAAGAAAAATGTAGTCGAAAGTCAACAAAATATAAAAGAAAGCATAGAAGTTCGATTTGATGAGAAAGAGAAGAAATAACAGGATGAGGGAATCCTACCGTGCTACTTCATCGGGGTCAACCAGCTTGAACTCTCCTTGTGTACCTTCCCATGTTATAACGTCGTCATACCGTTTGTCGGCTAATAGTTCTAAGAGGAACTGCCACAGTTGCGTTTGCCCGCTACCTTAATATTATGGCTTATTTTCTTTTATAATATTTAGTAATAGCTTAAATAAAATCATCAACTGATATTATAAATGACATAACAACTTCCACCTCCCATATTTACTATGAAAAGGGAAATTATTAAGTGCAACCATAGCAAAATCACCTGAGTGAGCTAATCGACTACATGTAGGACCGAGAATTTGGTAGGGATCTGAAGTTAATTGTTCTTTACATTAATTATTTAAACGTAGATTTCCTGTAAGACAAAACGTGAAGAATCCATGAAATGGATAAAAAATTGTTGAATTTTATGGAAAAGTAATGGTAAGATGTATCTGATGGCTTTAACTTCCACTTTTATGTCAATTCATTTAGTTGCAAAATGATTTTATGTCACGCGATTGTTTGCGTTAACGACTCTTCATGTGAATGCTATTTCGCTGCTCATTTTCTAAATCTCTCGACTTTTAGTGTTATTTCATGGACCGTAGTACTGAAATACTAATTGGCTCGATTGAATTTTGCGCCGATTGTGACTGATTTTCCAGTCGAGAACCCGGGTAATTGATGCACGGCTCAAAACATGGGATACTGTAGAATGGGTCAACGCTAATACATCACCAATTCCAATATAGAAAATTTCACAAGCATATTTAAGAAAACCTATGCATTAGATTGAAATTTATTATAGAGCTTAGTGTCCTTTGATAGGGAGAAATAGACGATGAAATTAAATACGAAAATGAGTCGTCAAGAAATGTTTTCATAGGTCAGTGATGATGAGATTATGAATCAGCGAAGCTAACAACATGTGCTACAATAATTATGGTCTACTACGGTAATTTGTATTGGGTCGTTCGAGGACAAATGAGGTGAATTAAGATCTTTAACCTAAGCACCTGCACAGAAGAAATCACCTGTTATCCGAAAAATCACACAGATGGCAAAAGCATAAGAAATAATTGAGAGATAGACTCCATAAATATTTTCGTCACATTATGTTTGGTATTTATCGTTTTATTTAGCTCTATATATTATTATGTTAACTACTCTTGTTTAACCTATACATAATGCTATACTCTTATCTCATATTAGTTTCTCTTTCAGCAAAATTTATATTTTAAGCTCTCTCTTCATCTTCTTTAGTTTTAGTCAGTCAAAATGTCAATAGTCTACCAATGTGATTCCGTATTCAATTTCGGCGCCAGACTAATGAGATATGGCAAGTTATACGGTGGAAGGAAATCTCATTAACCTTCCTTCCTAACTTTCCTGTAACTTTAAACAGAGTTTCATCATAACTTTTACTCAATAGCGGGGCGAAAACAGTGTTGTATGGTTGAAATAAAGTATACATAGAGCATTATTCTTTGTTTTACGTCTGAGTTACTTTTTTTTGAAAGTTACGTTAGTAGCCGTGTTATTAGATGATAACTGTAATTTTCATCATTTACAGCATCAATATAATGCACCTAAAGTGGTAGATAATAGACTCCTGACACCTGGCAATTGGCCTTTCTTTGAGGACAGCGCTCTGTTCCTTGGGATGCGCGCTGTTACATCAGAAGCCGCTCCAATTGACCCTAGTCAGAGAGAGACAATTACCATGAATGGCCAGGCGGAGACGCCTAACAAGCTCCAGCCAATAAACACCCTCGACAATCGGGCTTATTAGATCAGCTGACGAGGTTTGATGACATGACATAAGGTGAAGAAGAACATTGACAGCAATCACATCGTACATAGAACCAGCTACTTAACTTGGATCACTTTAGTGAATTCACCACAAAGTTTTTATCACTCTGCACAGATAATTTAATCAAATGAAAAGAAAATTTTTGAAATTTGAGTGTTTAATTTATTCTATGATAATGTTAATACTATAAAACTAAAACGATATTTCAGGCGGGATATTTTAAATAGAAGTTATTGCATTCCAAAGATAATTAGATTCAACGATCTAATAAAGTCGTGTGCTTTATTTTGATCCTACTAATGACTACTGTATTCATATCTACAGTAACTAAGGGTTGTGCTAAACACGATTATTCAATGTTTGCAGTCTGGATATCGTTTACAGTAATCCCCTGATCCCCAGCTGCCGCTATTTGCCACATTGGATCGGTTTCCTTTGATGGCAGTGGTCCAAGAGTGCGCTAGCGTTTAACGCATAATAACCTTCTTGGGACTATAATAGCGCCATTCAACTATCAATAACGAATACGGTAACCAGGTGAGCGTGTTGGGACCAACGGGCAGGTAATTGAGCTAGCTTGAGTGCAGAGTGATTAAGTGCTCGCACAATAGAAAATAGATTATAGTTGTTTCAGGATGCCTATAATTTAGCCTTTATTAAAGTTTTTGTTGATAAAGCTTCTTTCTACTAACTGTTTTATAGTTAGTCTACCTAAAACAGCATTGGAAACTGGGTATAATAAGTTTTAAATGTATAAGTAGCAGGAAAAAATTTGCTGTGAAATAATCTTAACTATTTTACGTTAGAAATAAAGTCAATACTTATGTTTATATGAACGCATGCATATCTTTAAGACTTTATCGCTTAAATAGTTTTGTCTTAGAGTGAAATTCAGTTCTGAATCTTATACTATGAATAGGTAAGTCTCTTAAATGCAGCAATTAAATACTATTTTTTGCATTAGTCTATATTTTTGAGTTCTCAGCTGCCTCGAAATATGATGTTCATCGTTTTATCTGGCTGTTTTGATCGAACAAGCCTAAAAACAGGATGCGTATTCAGAGTGGCGCAGATTGTTTGCCATAGCTACCGTACTATATTATTCGATGTCTCTGTGTAGGATGAACAGCAAAAGACGATGAGAGAAATAGAGAACGATATAGATACAGAATATAGTAGGTAAAGTCATGTGATATCAGTAAATCATTTGAAAAAACATCCTTAAAATTAAACATATTGCATAAGAAAAACGAGAATTGTAGTAATGAAATACCTGGTTGGGAGAAAGAGCCTGGATGACAAGCTGGTAGTTTCAACCCCGAATAGTTAAAGCAAGAACTCATTGTATTGAATTGAGCTTGTAACTAAATAATACTGTAGAAAGTAGTGATTTTAGGTTTATCTTGTTAAATTTATCATAAAATAAAGATTATCTAAAATTTAATTGATACTTAAGGTTTTCATAAAAATAAATATTAGTGTTATAAATCGGGATTTTGTATAGTTGAGCTAAAATGCATTAAAGTAATAAAATATTGAACTAAGGTATAGTTTTTTAGAAATCAAGTTGGTTTAGCTACCTGTTCATCCTTCACAGGGGTTGCTGAGCTATTGAAAGCCTGCATTGAAAGATTCATTCCGGAAAATACGTCTGGAAGTAAAATCTAGCTACTTTTAAATATTATTTGCATTAAGAAAAGGGTAACAATTTAAGTTATTTTTCGATGCGTTTATCTTTTGTTTAGCATAAAGTAAAGATGATAGGGATAATCTTGTAAACAAGTAGAAAATGAAAAATGAAATAAGAACGAGGAGAATAAATCAGAAGTGAGGCATGTAAATCCGCTTCAAATTGTTGATTTCATAGAAATTCGCAGTTAACTTCTTCTCGGAAGCGCTCTTTGCACACTAAGAATCGCAAGGAAATGGGTGATGTCCTGACTCTATTGAGGCGCGCTGAATTCGGTTAGGTGACAAAGACGACTAGGGCTGAGGTTTGTGAACAAAATGAACGGGATCGCACAAAGAGGAAACGAAAAAGTGTGTATCTACCCGGTGGAATACATCCGGGTGCAAGTGAGCGTAGAGGAGAGCAATCAAAGTCAGAATAATGAAGAACGACAAAAACAATAGTTTGCATATAGAAAAAGATGTTTTGTAAAAAATATAACATAGCAAGGAAATATATTCCAAATAATTGGCATTTAAATAAAAAATTATTGACAATGCATATAGGGTATACGAATAAATATGTAAAATTTAGAAGCAAAATTGTACTGACCATTATGCTGCTTCTGGGTCTGCGCCATATTGTTGGTGTCGTAGAAGGGATTGCGTGCCAGTTGGCCGTTCTGCATTCCATTCTACAAATAATCATGAGAGATAAAATGAGATAATACAAATACTTCATGGTGGTTTGTTATATTATAAGGTACATAGAAAGGTTGACACAATATTTTGATATGAATATAAATATTTCTTAATACTCATAAGTATATGTTTCATTACCTAGAGTAAAATTAGAAGAAAACTGCAACCAAACTCTAAAATCCTTATTTTGGAGAGATTTATATTCGATGAGAAAGAATGTGGAGAGTGAGGTATAAAATGAAGAACAGATATGAAAATTTAATAGGAAAGTGTGACTTGTGACCCACCTGCAGAAAAGAAAAGTGAACGGTTTCGGCCTTGACTGCATTTTCCGCTTTCACGTCCATTCCGGATCCGTTTCCTTCCCGTTTTACGAAAATCGTTGGCCACCATACTGTGGGCGTGGCGAGGGCACCGAGGAGGAGAGGGGCGTGGCCAAGGTTTTGACCAATCGCGACGACTCTCAGTCAAGTAAGCTCTACTGACAATACTGAGACAGTATCCACGGTGAAATTCTCATAATACTTAATTTATCAGTGATATAATTAATCTATAGAGTTATCTATCGTCAGCTAACGGGAAAATGTTTAGTTCACTAATTGGGAAGCAATATTAAAGAATGGGTCTAGTTTTTAATTAAACACTATGTTTGTTTCCCTCTTTACAAAAGTATACTTAAACTTTAGACCATTTTATTGTTCTTAGGAACTTAAAGTCACAAAGTATGCCATTATTTTGAAATGACTATGGTTGATTTATAAAATTTTACATAATTTTACTTGCTTCATTTAACGTTTTGAAACAGTTTTTTTACTTGCTAGGCTGTACATAATTTGAAATAATATGTATTGTCTAAAAGATATATAATCAATCACTCATGTGTCTTCTATGGAGTGATCTTTTCCTATTAATCTCGTCCCTAACGCTTCTTTTTCTGCGTCCAGCTGGTTTTGATTTGATTTAATTGGCGAATCACACGACCTTACAGAAACAATAAGACATCATTATATACAAATTGGTGTAAATAGTTTCTATAACCAGGGCATTTTGAATCTGTAAATAATAAAAGAAAATGACTACTATTTTTAGTGGGGATAAAACTACAATCTAAGTGAATTTTGCATATGTTATCTGAGTTTTTATTACTATAGTGTGGAAGTAGAGGAAGCAATATGGTAAAATGGCCTGGACGCTCATAATCTGCACGAGTTCCTAGATATTATCCTAAAACCAGTTATTGTGGTTAGGGTAGTTGATTGGAGAGTCTAGCTATAAGGCATATATGAAATACACACCTTGTTATGAAAATTTCATAATGTTGTCACAAAAACATTTCCTTAGTTGACCTATCGTCATTGATGAATGGAAGATATTATTTACTGTGCACCATGTGAAGACGGCATCCTTTGGTGGACGCAAAGGGTGGTAGGGCGGAAGCAACAGGAAATGGAAGGGATAGAGAAAATATTCAGATAAGGTCTATATTGAGTAGGTTAGAAAAAATGAATGTTTTCTAATTTATATTACTCATTTGTTCAATAGAAGAATACAAAAATAATTGAAATTCAGTTTTTAGAATACCCATTTCAATCATTTCTTAGAAATGATATTTGACTATATCATATATACTGATTTATTCCTGTGGAGGAGCACATAAGGAGTTAAACCAAAAATAAATTTACCTTTTAAAAGAGCGAGATATCCTAGTAAAAACTACAGGGGTACATATAGTGCTGTGTGAAAACTAAAGAAATGGATTGAAACTAAACGCTGGAAGAAGTGTTCATATCAAGAGAAGACTCTTTTTATGAGAGTCCGTATGTGTACATACATAATTGGAGGAGCAATTACGACAGCATTGATTGCGTGTGATGAAGTATGCAAATTTATTGCAGTCGGCAGTCAGCCGCCAATAGAGAAAGAGGGACATTGAACAATACTGATAAGAAATCAGTCACGTATATAACTCAACATCATCATTTTGTGTACGCTGCCCCACTACCTACATCCCATACTCGTTGAAGATGAAAAGTGATTGATAAGTAGCTTAATAAATAAATAAATATTCTTTAGGAGTCATTCACAGTATTTAGGAAAAAGGCAGATTTAGATGAGGTGTACGGTGAATACTATGGCTGTTAATATAATTAGTATTATATTGTATCACCTTTTTATTACGGAAATATATTCCTGCTTTTGGCCATTCCTCTATAGTATGTATTATTAAGTGAACAAAATATAAATACCATCTTTAAAGGTGGATTTCACATGCTTATTAATGTCTTAAATTCGAGTTAGAAAAGCTATAAATAGACTTAAATGTCGCTACTTTCAAATTAGTTAGCTTTTGCTAGTATTTAGAGACCACTTTAACACTAACACCCTTTAAAGAGCAATATTCATCAATTTTGATAGACTTAACATGTAATGTTTTCTTCATCAGTTAAAGGTATATTACAGATAACTGTGACAATTCAAATCATTTTTCGTCTTAGTAGTATGGTTCTTTGTCTTAAAGCTGGTTAGGAAACCATTCCTTTCTCACATCAATATCAGCATTTTTTGCTTATTTCCTTAGATGCTTAAAACAACTTTTCCATGAGGTAATACCGATTGACTAATGTTCTGTTAACTAAATCAACAAGAATACTAAATCTTGGTGGTGATATAGAGAATCATCGGAAAACCAATCAAATTTTCTTAATACTTTCTACCCATTTTTGAAAATATATATTCTCTCTGCTGTCTGAGTTAACATTTCAATTCTTGCTTGTTTTCATCTCCTGAAATAAATCAATGAATACATCTAACGTCCTTGCGTTAAAGTGAGACTTCGACAAAATAAATCTCTGCAAAATATCAGCTTTGGAAAAGCTTTAATGCATGAGATCTGTTTCAGATTAATCGCTCATGTCGTTAGGCTCAAACCACACGGTGAGACTTTTTTGTTTTCATTTATTTTCCTGCTTCTCCTGTCGCTGTTTGCTTTGTTTTGCCGCATATGGTGTCATCTTCCCTTTCGATGTACTAATGCATTACCAAGCCGCTGTTTGAGCAATCTGTTGGATGTCTTTTGATGCACCCAGAAGATAAATAACATGAAAATAAAGCTAACGGGAGGTTATCCGTTACAGAAATTGAGAAAAGATTTTCATGTTTTCTAGTAGCATTGTAACGTTTCGGGTAACCAACAAACTAATCCGCTTGAGTCAGGTAAAGAATAACAATTTAAGTACAGAATATCACAATACGGTGCGTGTAGTACTTAATACGAGATAAATCCCTTCAAAAAAGGGGTAAGTTAGAGAGAAAAAAAAACAGATTTACTAATAAGCAGTAGCCTTTATCGATCGAACTGTCTTTTGCGTGTGCTGTCGGCTCCTTTACCCGGTGCGTGTCGATTATGCATTGTCTTCCGACCAGCTGATATCCCTAATAGCCCTCGAGATTGCCCCAATCGCCTCAGTTATGTAAGTCAACCGCCAAACGACACCGCTAATGTATGGTCGACAGACGGAAGTGATGGAGTGCGTAAATCGAAGAGACGTAAGCAGAAACGACTCGACACTTACGTTAGGAACTGAAGTGAGACAGTAATTGACATCAGGTTAAGGAGCAATACTTCACTATTTGACCATTCCTTTTTTCGCAAAGTCCATAACACTAAGAACCACAAAATACTACACAATTAACCAACAAATTTCCTCTGGATATGCAGTTAATTTCGCGTACGCTACATGTCAGCTATCAAAGTTTAACCGACGAATTTTACTCTAATTAAAGGATATTTTTGTGATATCTCCCTTCAACGAATTTCCTATTCTTGACCCTACTCTTCCATCAAAGATATCCCCTGGGATAACTCTAGATTTGCTGTCTTTCGCGTATGCTCATATTCTTTCAATACACCAGCACTTCAGTATTCCTTTAATAATATTGTGCCAGATTTCACGCATTTGATTCAACATTTCCTATTTCCTAGATTAACCTTGAGTAACTTTTATTTTACTCGACAAGAAAAATGCTAAAGGAATTACGTGAATTTTTCACGCTAATGGAGTCTGAACCTCCCTGAGTACATAAGAAATCTATTTTTGCGTGATACTAGGATCGCTCAGAAGATGGTGAAAAATAGGTCCTTTGAGTATAGTTGTTTGCCTGAATGACAGCTAATGGCATGATTCGCTTAAACATTGTTAGTATTTGTCTAAAATTAGCTTTACTAGCTTAGTAACATTAAAATGGACTAAGCTATGCATATTTTTATCGAATTTTATAAAAATTCTTTCTTATAAAATGAGGCCGAAGTTGAGTACAGTTATCTGAAAAACGCAATTTATTTTGTGATAAATTTTCAAAATTTGAAAACCGTAAGATCAGAAATAAAATTGTATAGTCTAATCTTAAATAACATCAATAAAGTTTATTTCTACTAATGAAATTAGGTTACCAGGCTGGTTTCAAATTACGATGCTTAATTTCGGTCCTTC
Organism: Heterorhabditis indica; assembly: GCA_020740425.3. Classification (NCBI taxonomy): domain Eukaryota; kingdom Metazoa; phylum Nematoda; class Chromadorea; order Rhabditida; family Heterorhabditidae; genus Heterorhabditis; species Heterorhabditis indica. The sequence goes on from JAJAVP010000053.1 coordinate 61,439, forward strand.
CCTCTCACTAAAGGAAGATATGGACAAATATGAGACAATTTAACTATTTCCTATAATTTTGCATTCCTATATATTGCTAGAACGTTTCTTTATGCTTGTGATCTTACTAGGAAATTGGTTTTCATTCTACTAACCTTCTAAAATAACATCCAAAGATAGGAATCATTGAAAGGAAATCTACCTAATCTCTAATAGCAGAATAAAATTCGGTCATAATGTTGACAGAAAAAAGTATATCCTCAATAAACAATTTTCCCATGAAGTGAAGCCCTAAACCCACATTCCAAACGTACGAAGTGAAATAAACAAGATTTTATCGATGCATATTTTATTGTCTTAGGTACTTAGCAGAACAACTATGTTGATTTAATCATATACTATAATATAAACTTAGTTTAAATAAAAATTATTAAATATTGTTTGTGTGTCTCGCATAATTTTGATGTAGGGAACAGCATGAGTACTAATAGTATAAAATCATGAGAAATTAAATGAATTTATTTAAACTTATTCTAACTTAGACTTATAGAAGACCTAATTGTAGTGTTACCCTAGAGCTTATCATGCCGCGGTTTTTCTCTCCGCATCTGATGCTTGTCATCACATGTGCACTGTACATCATCGTCGGAGCTTTAATATTTCAGAAATTGGAAGGAGATCACTTAAAGGTAAGTTATTTTCTTTCCAAATCTTTGCTTTTTTATTGATACATTGAGAAAAATTAAACTTTCTAGAAACGCTTATCGTAAAGCATTTATATTCTCTCTAGGAAGTGAAACGCGAACAAACGGCGAACATCGATAAGAGCGCCCAGCTTTATATGGATCGAATTTGGAAAATTACCCAGAAGGAGCATGAAAATTATAATGTTTATAGTAGTTATTTTTGCTTCTACTTTCTAAGAGTTGATGTTTACGGTTCCTTGATCGTGACATCTAACATTAATCAGAATAATATAGATATTTAAGGCCATTGAAATTTTGATTGATTCTGTAAAGGAATCATCTACTCAAGAATTTAATGAATATGTTGATACTGTATTCACCGCACATCGAGCTTCACGACATGGCTATGATGAGGTGGGAGCAAAATAAATATTATACAGACGGAAAGTTTTTTTTAGAAGAGATTTAGGATGCTCCGATTTGGGACTTTTCCAACTCCGTATTTTTCACAACAACAATGCTCACTTCAATAGGTTACGGTTATGTAGCACCCAATACATTCGGAGGTCGATTATTTGGAGTCATTTATTGCTTAATAGGTAATATCTAAATATGCTTAATTAATCTTCTTTTTGTGTTGCATTCTCAACTTTCTAGACTTGTTAATGTATGGATAAATCATATAATAGACGTTCGGTAGTTCCTAAAAATTTTTTGCATCATCTTTTTGTTCAACGAAAATTAATCACAAAACACCGAGTTCACATGATGGGATTTAACAAACATTAACTATTTATAATCAAAATCAACTACAAAATAAAGTCAATTTTTAAAACATTACATTTTGTTAGGACAAATCTGGATTTTATTATCTATTAAATCAACCTTCTAAATTCAGGCATACCTCTAACTCTAGTCACTGTAGCTAACGTTGCAAAATTTATATCAGAAACAATATTTTTGGCCCATTATGAACTATGGAAAACGTGGATGAGATGGAAGGCAAAAAGAAAAGGAGAGGAGACAACTAATCAGCCATTATTTGCTGAAGACGAAGATGAACAGGTAAGAAATTATATTTATGGCTAAAATTTTCAATGGTTTTGTAACATTTAAACTTTATTGTTTTATGTCAATAGAAATTAATCTAGTAATTTGTAATTCATGATGGAAATGTGATGAAATTGACTAATTTTTGATGATAGGAAATCCTGGATCGTGTTAAACTGGTTCGATTTCCGCCCATAGTCGTATTCATGTTCGTCTTCTTTTATGGACTTTTTGCTTCATATATTATTCAAAAAAATGAGCATTGGACATATGTGGAGAGCACATACTTTACTTTTATCAGCATATTAACCGTCGGTATGTTGAAAATTTTAATAATCTTGAATACATAGCACTTTTCTTAATTTTTGTAAAATTCTGTATGACACGGGCTTAAACTCCTCAAGACAAATTCAGAAAGGATCCCAAAAATTATACAAGTACTTAACAGTTACATCAGTGCAATTAATTAGTTTATAAGACGATACACATTTCTTGTATTCAAATTTGTTAGTATTAAACAGCTTGACAGTATTGATATTTATAGGATGGGTCGGAAAGGACTGATTTTAAAAGCTCAATAACTTTCTTCAAAATAAACAAAAATTGTCACTCAAAGGCGTTTCCAAAAGCTTGAAAACCTAGCTTTTCGACGGCACTAATCTCATTAGCATATGTCACAAGTGGAAGTCTCAATTACCGACTTTCGTGTTTTCCCTTGGATTTTTGCTACTCTAATAAATGAAGATGGTGTTTGATATGTTTCGACATAAGATATTTATAGTTTTAAGTTCAACTTTTGTTGTCTACCAGATATATCTGAATCACTGATGATGCAGATGTTTTCACTGATCTAGAGTGCCCCATACCTTGTTTTCTCCGATACATTACCGTCTCTTTCCTAGAAGAATGAGTCAGTATTACTTGCCAATTTATGAATATAAATTAAAGAACCACTAACTTTTATAAGATTGAGAGCTTGTATAACAGATCGTGGTGGCCATTTTCTGTTTTTGCATACGAAACGTAGTAGGAACATCGAATCCGTGAATATTGTAACAATTTTTAATAATAGCTAGATCTTCTATATAAAAAAAACTATCTCCACTTATTAGAGTTGCAAAAATTCAAAGAAAAATGAGCCAAATACGTGTGAACACACGAAAGTCGGTAATTGAGACTTCCACTTGTGACATATGCTAATGAGATTAATGCCGTCGAAAAGCTAGGTTTTCAAGCTTTTGGAAACGCCTTTAAGTGACAATTTTTGTTTATTTTGAAGAAAGTTATTGAGCTTTTAAAATCAGTCCTTTCCGACCCTGTAAATGCACAGATCTTCAGAATGTTTAACAAAAATACATCAAAAATTTTGCCTGTAGTTAGTATTTTCTTATAAAGTTTATTGCCTGTTTAAAACGGTCTCTAAGAATATCGCTCTGGAATAAGTATATTAATTCTCACTTGTAAAAGAGAAACGTTTTGAAAGGTTACTTAAAGAAGATTAGGTACGGATGGATGAATAAAATATTACCCGATCCTATCTAGTAGTATCTTAATTTAATATGAACTTCTATTTATATGCTCATTACTCAATGCAAAGATTTTTCTTACTTTCAACTCACTATTGCATGTAAAATTATTTTATAATCATTACTTTCACTTGTGCCATATTTCAGGGTTCGGTGATTTTCGGCCTTCCCCGAAAAATCTGTGGACGACACTAGTAGTTGTTTTAGGTGTGAGCTTAATTTACATTGATTTGCCTAGGAGGATCGTTTTTAACCATTATTTAACAGGCGGAGTAATATTAACCACAATGTGTATGGATGTAGTAGGACGAATGTACTTAAAGGAAATCCATTACTTAGGAAGGAAATTGAAAAGCAACAATCCATTCTACTTAATTAGAGAAGCTAAAGCTAGGTAAACTTTAAGAATTTGGATTTCAACGGAAAAAAAACCAATGCCTTTTCCTAGACGTCGTCGAGCAGCCATGGCGTCCTTGTTAGCACAACTTGCTAAAGGAATGATATTCGCTCATAAAGATTACAATGAACTTTCAAGAAAGAAGTCAAAAAAAAAGAAGGAAAAAAGAAGAGGAAGTCACGTTTGTTAGTTTAACTGAAATGAAAATAAAATTAGACGACAAATGCACCTATTTCATATACTTAGTATTTTTTAAAATTTGGCTATACTGCAAAACTCTAAATATACAGTTTTGAAATTTCAGTGCCAAACGAAAAATTTATGTTTGCACGATTACCACCAGATCCTCCATCGGAATGCCAGGTGAATAGTAAATTCTCACCAGAATGTATTCCGGAGAGCATATTTTTAACCTCCATTTAATTTTTTGAGGTAAAAAGTAATCAAGTTTATCAAAATTTTAAGTTTTGTTGTCATATTTGAACTTTTGCACCGCTAACTTTCTGGAAAATTTGTTTAACTATTCAGTGATAAAGAAATAGGTATTTATTTGTTTTAATTTTAACCCCATATGAGTGATCCGTAAGGTTTTGACGTCAAATAAATCCATCGAAATTAAGGTTGTGAGTACGTCGGCTTATTCTGTACGCATTGCTTGGGCTCCAGCTTTTTCTACTGATACAGACCTCACATATAACATTCGATATAGACTAAAGCAAGTCAAATTGAATTTATTATGGACTATATAGGACGATATTAGTGAATTAAAAATAAAGCAAATGTTATAGACACAATGAGGATGGAAAAATCCGTGAACTACGAGGTATCAAAGGGAATACAGTGGAGATAATGAGCGTAGATTCGTGCTCTCTTTATGAATTTAGAATAACAGCAGTGAGCAAATATGGAGAAAGTAAGCCAGTCTACCTGGTACAGTACACAGGTCAGTATCTCTGTTTTCGCAAATTTCTGAGATTAGTAAGTTATTCAAAATTGTTCTGTGACTATATCAATAAATAGCATATAATAGAACATTTTAAGCTATTGGAAATAAAGGCTATGAAGAAAACTCAGATAAACATTTAATTTAGCTCTCTACCAGTCTCTCACTGATTTAGTAAAGAACATTAGAAATTATTCATAGATAGTTTTGCTATCATGTAGTTTCATAAATCAAATTTTATTAGACATCATTCACGAATGCCAAATGACGAAGTCAGACAAATCTGATTTATATGAATAACTTTCAGATACTAAAATAGTTTAATTTCAGAACCCCAACTGAGTCCTCAGCATATTTTAGCAACAAAACTTCACCCTAATACAATTGAATTGACTTGGGAACCGCCCTATAAGAGAACTTTTGAAGTAAAGGTAAGCACTACACAGATTATTCTGCAAGATTAGAATCAAATATGAAATTTTTGAGTAATTTAAAGTTTTTCTCTACATGTAGATTTTTTTCATAATATCTTACCAGTTTTGTCTTATAGAATAGATTGAGCAGTAATAATTCATAAAAATAATGCCTCTTCTATCTCGATTGTTTTACTTCATAAGCGAACATATTTTCAGAACTATATTGTCTATTTCACCGAAAATCCAAACGCATCACTTTCCGAGTGGGAAAAAATACCCGTAAATGGTAGAAAGGTAAAGAAAAATCCATGCCTAAGATGTTCACAATAGAGTGAACAATATAAACAGAATTCTACAATTAAGTTTGCAAATTTGGACCTGATGGTCATATATGGAATATTTTTCGTATTTTGTTATTGAGGAATAACTACTTGCGAACGAAAATACGTCTAAATCTCTGTTGCAGCGACGCATAGTATTCTTTTCTTAATACAAGCCTATGTAGTTAGCCTCGTATACTTCAGTAGAAGGATAAACTCAATGACTAATTTTACTTCCTTATGCACTCATAATATAAATTTTTCTACCAAAAGAGAAACAAAATAATTTAAAATAATTTTTCTATAGTGAAACTCGTAAGTGGCTATTCCGATTTGTATTTTAAACGCACAGAGTCGAAACATAGCAAACACGAAAGTACTCAAGCTAATTTTAATCCGTTTCTTAATGAGTACTCTTCTGCGGATGCATTCATAACTATCAAATTTGCGTCTGAATTACAAGGCCTCTTTTTCGAAAAATAGATTCTGTAAGGTCAAAAACATCAAACATTATTAAACCTCAGATACTATGCTAAATTTGCGAAATGCAGATATAACAAGATTTAATATAACACCTTACATATTAAAAAATAATTTAAGGTAGTCTTTCCCGACCTCCGTTACGATTGGTTCTACATGTTTAGCGCAACTGCAGTCTTCAAAGATGGGCAGAGGTCACCACTTTCGAGAGCACTGTTTATCAAAACGGACAAGTTACAGTTCCACAAACAATGTATGATACTATCCGCTTGTCACTTTATCTTCATTTTGCTCGATAATTTTTGTTTTACTGAATAGTTTCTATCGAAAGATAAACATGACGGAGGATGTTCTACTCCTAGATCGAAATTATTTCTAAATAGTAGACTAACCATATAAAATTCCAAGAAATCTCATCAAATTTCATTATAGGCGTAGGTCAATCCCGCACAATTGAAGTGATGGACTCCATATGTGACCGGGAAGAAGATAATGAGACGACAGCTTTGCTGAAAAGAGATTATGCATCATTTGCTGTCTGATACTTCTAGTACTTTCTTAAATAAGATTATAATTTATATACATATTTATAGGTATAGAATCACGGGCATCTTCTAGAAAATTCTATTTTGCTCCATGTATAAACGTCCCAGATCTTATGGAAAAGCGCTTAAAAAAGTGGGTGTCTAAATTTTCACACAAAAACCAAAAAACACCATTTCGCAGGAGTAGACCATCATTCCATCTCACTGTATACTTCAAATATATAAATATAACAGTTATATTCTAATCCGATGTTGGATTTTTTTTTAACATTCTTAGATAACATCGTTTAAAAATTCAATGTCGACAATGTATTTTCTCACACATTTGGAAATAGGATTTTGTTTTCTTAAGATTTTTATTATCTGTATAAGTTATAAGTAGATAACTATAAGCCGTTACAGAATACTTTGTTTTCATTCATTCTAGAACATATTCCATGCCAATAAATTAGAATAAGCAAAGGTCCCATAATATTGAACGTATTAAAAATTTCAAAATTTAGTATCAATACTCTAATGCCTAGTATAATGGAAGACATTTCACTTATAGTAGTTTACTCAGCTCCCAGAATTTTACACATCAAATAAAACCTATAAATTAAGCCAATATAGAACTACAACTGATACTGTATAAAAACTAGATCACAGTAATTTTTTTTGAAAATATAATACTTAATTTCAGTCCATTTTCTAAGAAGAAATTGTTTAAAGCACAGAACGATAAGAATGCACAGAAATAACAAACACTAAAAATATAACTGTCTGATACATGTTGTAATTAAATATTATTGCTAAACATTGACGATAGTGATGGTATTTTCTTAACTACAATTATACAATACTATATTACTTTCGGCTCATAGACAGTGAAATATATATTATAACAATTCAAAGCCATGCAGCCTCGCCTGTTCTCTCTCTTCTTCAGTCGTTTCCCTCTCAGTTTCACAATCACCATCTTCTTGATATGTAACAGTGAAGAGTGGGTCGTTTGTTCTCTTAGAACCTTCGCCAGGACCCAGGTCAACATCAATCACCTGGTTCTAAATTGAAGCTAGTGAGTTACTATAAAGCACAATTGACTGCTTAACAAAAATATACCTACTTACGTATAAGTTTAACTCCATTTATTCTTATTTACTAGTATTAATGCAGACTGGATACTTAGCACTAATATATACAATAATTATTGACATTGAATTTATTTCATAATTTAAGTAATTTACGAGGTTTACTAAGGAAAATAGTATTTTCCATGGACCCCCTAATTCTGAATAAAGTAATAAATCTAGGAGCACTATAGAATAAGAAACATAAAAAAAGCTTATTACAAGAAACCTATGCAAGATTATATGAAAAATTTAGTAATTGTTAACCCATTTATTTTCAAAGAATTAGGTAGAAAAAAAGCTAAATATGAACATGTATGTGGTAAATCTAGAATTTGAAAACAAAAGTAAAGATATTTCAAATGCACTATTAGTAAAAAGTGTGGGAACTAACCAAGTTAAGTATCCTAACAGTCTCATCTAATTCTTCTCTGCTTTGAACAATAAATCCAACAGCGCAACTTGGATCCATTCCCCCCATATCCATCTTCGATAGTAATTTACAATGATAGCTACTAAATGGATGCAGCTTCGATTTCTAAAATTAATATACTTAAAACAGTTACGACCACTCACATTTCACTACAAAATATTGACAAAGACGCTTTTAAAAAAAAATAAGTAAATGCTACGAAAATAATAATTTACTATAATAAAACTAAGAGAAATGAAGCAATAATTACCGTATGAATAATACTGAAAAAACCTTAAATTATTAGATATATCTGATTACATAGTTTTTTCCACAGATCATATAATTTTCAACGTTTTAATGGTTACAATAAAAATTAAATAAGCTAGTTTCATTTATTGTTTCTGCATCATCAGTGTCACTAACCATTAATATGTAATTAATTTTAGACTAATCACCTTCCTCTTATTAATTGTTGAATCTTCGCCTGAGCTACCGATGTACCTTATTAAATCTTCACTGTTTAGATTACTGCGTGAAAATGGTACGTAATCATGGACAACATGTGGGTCCAAATATATTACTTCCTAGAAACAGATTTATCTATAACATTTATAATTTACAAACCAACATGCATAAATATCTTCTGACAACCACATACAATGATAAGAAGATAATTTTTCGAAGAAGAGTACGAAGAGCGAAAAAGGAAGTACTAATTCCAAATGCAGAATGACTAACATGTCCATAATATCCTATGAAGTACAACGAATGATCTGGTTTTCCACCCGCTATTCCAAGGCAATTTTCCATGGAAAGTAATTGACGAATATGGTCAAAGTATACCTAAAATTTCGAGAACATCAGAGATATTTAACATCTTATTTCAAGTGTTAACTGGAGATTTTGCATTTCACTGGAAAATCAAATGTAGTAAGAACGATTATATTTTTGTATAACTAGCCCGATTAATATGATTTGCTCCCAATCTTAATGTGATAAAAATTAGTAGTTTTTTCGTCCAACCACGGCTTTCTCGTTCTGCATCACCTATTACTAGACGCCCATCGACGGATAGAAAAAGAGATAGATCACTTGTTAGTGCAGATACAGACTCACGAAGAGCTTGTCTGAAACACATCCCCTTAAACCTGATTTTCTTAACGTACATAAATTTAGTTCGCTACCTTACATTAATAAGTATAACAGAACAGAACGACTGACCAACATTTCAAACAAAAAATTACTAATGTTAGTTCTAAACACATACTGACTTAATTACAGATACAACTTCAGATGGTCTATACCAACGACCAATTTGAGATCCTTCTAAATTACGGCCAGCAATCTCCAATAACCGGTGAATACCTAAAGGTGCCGATGGGCAATCCTAAAATATCTATATAGGAAAACTATTGAAATCTTATGCTAAAATATGGGTTATAATACACTTATAAAATAAAATAACTGATACTATAACTTTAACTCTACTGTGATCAAAAACATAACTCAAATAACTGTAGAATCTCTCGTTGGGCTTCAAACAGGGGATCATCCTCAAAATTTTCACTGTCGATATATTCTCCATCACAAATTTGATCAGCTATTAAAGAATCATGCGTAACATCATATCGCCAATCTAGAAATTACCGAAGAATAAAAATAACCTGCCAAAATTATTTTTTAAATATTAGAGCATTAGCGATACCTCGTTTAAGACGACTAATAATAATCGCATGAGCCAGCATCATCTGTGTGGTTCGAATCATGCAGCCCCAGCCACAATCAGAGGTTATCTAGTTTAGAAGATATTAAATGAGTAGACTATACACATAAAGAACCGATTATATACTAATTATTAAATAAATAATTTTAGAAATAATATATTATCATTCCTGGTCACAAGGATACTTTATCATAAACTTTACTTAGTTACTAACCTCAGTACCAGAAAATGGAGGCATATTTGTTCTATAGGTAATCCAAATTCGACTATAGTAATCGCGGAAAAAATCGTTAAACCCAGAACCCATCGTACCATCTAAATATATTCCCAATAATTCATGAAATATAAGTATAATTCTCTTATACCTTTAATATTTTATGACTATCCTAATAGTTTTCATTAAAAAAACAGAATGTAAAATCTCAATTAAAATCAGCATAATTAAAATACTACCAAACAACTACCTACTTGTTCCATCTGATATATAATGCCGACCCAACAAAATTATTTTCTTATGACCCTGTTTACAGTAACCATCTCTTTTGTTTGCCATCCATTTACCTAAATACTACATTATTTCTAACTCAATTTTATTTAAGTAATAAGTCTTATTATACCTGAGTATCTAAAATTATTCCATGCTGACCATACTTTACTCTTCCAATCATACTTTACCGATTTCACTGATTTCCAGCTAAAAGAAATCTTAGAGAAAAGAAATAGAACAAGATCTTCCATATAAATAGTAAAAATAGAAAATCAAACTATTAACACAATACACAAGTGTCATAGATTATATACAACCAAATGATAGTAAATTCTAAGTGCAAAAGCATAAGAATACCTTTTAATCCGATCTGATGCGCTTTCAATCCAACCACCAGAAGAACCTTCATGATAAGCAGACTTTCTCTCCGTGGTTTCCTTATCCAAATCATTCCAACAACCAGATAATTGCGATCCACCACCATTTACACATGAGTTGTCTATACTATTAATTAAAAACAACGAACACAAATTTGGTAATTTATAACAATCTAACCCGAAACTTCATTTGCAGTGACATCTTTTTTTCTAGATGATTGGGGAAGATTTGAACAGTGATAATTCATAGCATGAATGAGTTCGCTATAAGCAAATCTGCATTGAAAACAATAAATATAAACAGAATGAAGTTACTACTAGAGTATATGTATGCAAATAGAACTCTTTCCACGCAAATTCGTGATCTTAAAAGAATAGAACAAGAACACTGTCAAGAATTTATTCTACATAAAAACAGCGTTAAAAAATCGAAGAAAATTTTACAATAACTGTAGAGAAATACATTTCTAAGGTATGACTAGATAAAATAACTTGGAGATCATAAATTTAAATTCAACTAGTATGGCAATATACTTATTGACTGAGACAGAGATCACAAATAATATTAAGTGCATAAAAATTACTTAGCGCTCATCAAGTAGCAAATATAATAAACCAAAGAACGATAAATATAGACCTAAACAGAATCTTACCCTATGATATTCACAAAACTTAAAACATTATAATTATATAAGTACTGTATAAATACTGCAAAGATATCTTTTAGTATGGTTCTAAAGAAGAAAAGAACAGAAAATCACCACTCAATTTCCCCATCAGAATTTTCAGGCTTATCGATCTTTAAGTCGTCATCCATTATTTCCAATACATTAGAAAGTTTAGAGGGTGAATGAAGTTCAGTCACAGGATTTATAAGACTGGGTGAATCCTTAAAATAAAGTATTTATCACAGTAAATTACAATAAAATAGATAAAAATCTAATTTTTTAAGAAAAATAAAATGGAAATTTTGAATTTTTGGTTAATGACCACTATATTACCTGATTTCGATTAGTTTTCTTCTGCGTTACTAGAGCCATATATTGCTCCATAATAGGATCTACATCCGGCAACTGTTTATTCTCCACATCTTCTCTATACGTATTTGAATTCATCACACCTTCATTTTTTATCTAAAGCGAACACTCATTAATTTTATTTTACAAAAAGATCGTTTTAGCATTGAAATTAACAGAAAATTGGAAGAAATAGTATACGATTATTGTAAAACCTTACTCTCAGTTCTGATGATCCCATTCCTTTCTCAAATATATCTCTAGAATCTAGTCTTTCGAAAAAATCTGCCTTTCTCGCAGATTCTTTAGTAGCAGTACGAAGTGACTCAGTATGTAAAGTAGTTCCTTCCTGTTTTGAGGTAACCAATTCAAGAGGTTGTTTCAAAGTAACTAGTGTAGCGCCTTTTGGTGTAGGCTTATCCAATTGCACTTCGTGTGAATCCAACGCTTTGAAATCTTCTATATTAATATCTTGTGCGTAACTTGTTAGAGGAGATTCACGGCCAATCCGTAATGAGGCCCTTTTCTCTGGCATATTACTAGGGTAAGAACTTTTGTAAGAATTATTATTTCTATTGTCATCATGGCTCCATCCTTGGCAAAATTCTTCATAGGCTCTGACCTGAATGAACATTCAGGTAAAAAAAAAATCTATTATAATAACTGGAAACCTTAAGAAAATCATTTAAAAAATATAATATAAAACAATACCTCTTGAGATTTTGGTGCATTCCTTTCATGATTGTTTGATCGAAAAGGCGCAAAGTGTTCTACTGTGGCATCGAGATCCTAATATATAGTATTATAAATTATCCAAACAGAATAAATTGTAGGATATTCTATAACTTAACTAACTCTTGCAATCACGTCGAGATTCCGTATTCTCTCCTTAATCTTTCTTATATCCATATTTCTATCAGAAAAAGTGGAAGAAGTAACCGAAGTTTCTTCGCTAGTGTCTATGTCCGATAACGTATGTAACGTACTGACAATTAAATAATGATAATTGATATTACTACTTATTTAATTAGATTGCATTATGAAACCAATAAACCCATTGTCCAAATAAAATATTAAAAGAAATTTAAAAAATCTAACCTTTCCACTCCGCTACGCCGAGGTACAGTTTCTTTCGAAGGTATCTTAAGTGTTAGACCCTGCTTTCGTCCGCGAGTAATATCTTTAAACATTTCTCTTCGAAGAGCTCTCACCTCATCGCGCAGAAAATCCCGTTCTGACGACAAGGACTTTATTTTATTATTCTGAAAATCAGAAAGGTATAGTGGAATATTAATAATAATAAGTCTTTTTATTAATTCTCCTAACCATCATGATAGTAATCATCTTTAGTTCCTTAATCTTTAGCAAATGTGATTCTTCCACTATTCTTCGTTCAATACCCCGTTCCTGAATTTCTGCTGCACGAGATCTACTACATTCTGTTTTCAATTTATTTAATTCATCCGATAATTTGGCATTTTGATGAACTAAGTAATCATAATCAGACATTAACTTTAACTGATTATAAAGCCTTTTATTTTCTTCGACTTCCTTTTTAATACGTTCTTTTGTCACATCGAGATCTACCTGAAACATAAATACATAAGCCTAAGCCTAGATAAGCAAATAAACTGCACATGCCCAACAATTTTAATAAGCAATAAGACTATACCGATAAAAATTACCAATTCCAAATACAAGTTCATACTAAAAATAAAAAAAGGTACCTGAACTCCATCAAGTTGAACCAACCGGGCTCTCAGTTCACAGTTCTCAGAGCCTAGTTGAGCTAGTTTCTTCTGAAATTCCTTGTTTTCGTCTTCCAATTCAGCAATACGTCTTGCATTTTGTTGACGATCAATTTCGTATTTTTCCCTTAAGGATTTCATTACACTTAAAACGAAATAAATTTCTTATATAGTATCCCAGTTCTTAGCATATACTGCAGTTATCTCCAACAGTCAGAAAAAAATAAAATTACTTTTAGCTCTTATCAGTTTTAATACCTAATTCTCTTTTAATTAAAATTTCGAACAGAACCGAATAGGAGACACACATTTGTACAGATTTTATATCAGATTCTCTTGCAGCTAGTCGCTCCCATTCCAAGTTAATAAGTTCCAAATTAGCGGTCATTTTACTGAAAAAATCAAACTGAAGTAATGTCGTTAATAGGGAACCTTTTCACTAGCAATACAGCTACTTATACTATATAGCTTTTCAGCAATTACAGTCAGAAAATAGTCTAAAAGATTAAATTAAATTTTCTTACATAATCATTGCTGAAAAAATAAATAAACAGCCAAAAACCTTTGAAACTCTGCTTTGGCTCTATCAAGATTTTCCTTATTTAAAGTCAGCTCAGTTAGACGAGTCTCAAGCATCTTTCGCGTAACTTCCAAAGTATTCTCCTTTTCCTTCAATTTAAACATTTCAGAACAGTTATAGTATTTAGCTACAAATGTGGTATTCCAAATGAGTAGAAAATAGAATTAGCCATTTTCATTCTGGAAATAATGTACAAAGTGCAAATATTTCTTAAAAAACCTACTTACACTTAATTTCAGCTCTATCCTGTGGCGAATTATCCGTTCATGATCTCTCATATTTTCTTCTACTCGCTGTCGCTCTCGATCTAGCTAAAAATACTTTATATTCTTCTTTTAACCGGTAAATACGATAATGCAATGAAAATTACAAGAACAGTTTAAGTATTAAGGTCAATAAAAATCACCTCCTGGGTTTTCATCTCCACCTCCTGATGGTACTCGTTGCGAATATTTGCTAACTTTTTCTCCGTCTCCACACGATCTTTGTTTCTTTGTTCTTGTAATCTTTTCTCATATCGTCGCTCGATTCGTTTGCATAGTTGTTCAGCAAGTAATCGCAGTTGTAGTTGAACATCACTTGAAGGTAGTGGCTAAAAAGGATAATCTAAACACCCATGACTTAAAGAAACTATTAAAAAAGTATTATGAGTTATAAAAAATCTACCATTTGAGTACGTTCTACACTAAGTGTAGTTGGAGCTTCAGAATCTTTATTAAGTACTCGGTATATGGCCTTCGTCATAATAGCCTCTAAATCCCAACTTGCTTCTTTCTAAAACAAAGAGCACACATCTTTAAAAAACAAAATTATCACTTCTAGTATAATGAATTTTAGTGTTATTCTTTATTGTTTACCTGCGACATCCTCTGACTCGATTAACTACTGGTAGTTCTGTATTATATAGCCATTTTCGCTACCAACCTTAAATATTAAGCAAACACTAATACCGGAAACAAATTGGTAAAAATATGTATATATAATCTGAGTATGATCACTCCCAAATTTAAAAATAACACACTTATTTGCCTACTTTATTGACTGAAATACAAAACAAACGTTTCCAACCAGTATTGTGTATCCTATAACAGACATCAATATACAATTAAGTGGATAAATACTACTGATAAATTTTAACAAATCTAATAATCTACAATTCTATGAGCCTGGACGATCCCCTTTTCTTCTCTGGATGATAATCATTGTCTACCATGGTCTTTGAGTTGTACCAACATCAAGTAGAGCTGTTCTCTTACCGAAGGTAGGACTGTAATAATTAAGTTTATATTAAAACTATACCAACTAAAACTTAAGAAAATCGTTTAGAGAAGTCCCTATGGTGAAAAAGATAAATAATTAAAGGTAATAAATTTTAATATTAGCTAATTAAATTCTAATATAACTAACGTGAAATAATTATTCTTAGAAGGATCAGATAAACCACGGGCTTGTAGGCCTGGATACTTGGCTTCAATAGCTGATGCATTAACTATTACCTCCTTTTGAGGCATAGTTTCTATTCCACGAAGATGAGTCCAATCCTTAAAAATATGCACTTATGAAAACATACGCTACCTATAGTGTAAGTGGACAATAAAATGTACTTATTTTATTACACTTATTTAGTTTAAAAGTAATTGATCAATAATTTATTAGGTTTATGAACACAAAACATTTCGTAATTTATTATATATACTTTAGAGATATATGTATATGAATAGAATCCGCAATAATGGGCTATAAATAGAACAGCGCATTGCTCACTGAACATTTAAAAAACGTAATTAATTCAGTATTAAAATGATAAAATTTTAAGTTTAATGCTAGGCACATTCAATCAAAAAAATTGCACTTATGAAAAACATACCTTCACTTCATATTTCCAATAGTAGTAGGCAGTTTGTAAAATAACAAAAGCAATAAAAACTTTGGGCACAGTTACTCGAATGGCAGTACCATAGTATACACCAAAAGTTGGCTAAAAAAAAAGGAAGCCAATACAATTTTCTACTATACCCCCCCACCTAATATTTTTAAGAGTAAAATTACAGCTAAAAATAGTAAAAGAAATAACCTTCAAAAAGTGCTGGTACAGTTTATCCCAAGGATATCTGTAGAGGACTCTAATTGGATTTAATTGACGATGTACAGCATCAACTACTATGGGCTCATCAGGATGGAGATGTTGATCCTTAATAGGTAGTTAACTTTTTCAACTACCATACAATTGTATACTACATCACAATATAACATCAGAGATTTCGAAAATATATTAAAGTTACCTTAATCCATTTCATTCTCCATTCTCTCTCAGCTGTAGTTAATCCAGCGGCCCTAACACGTTCATCAGCCATATGCATCTCAAGTGACATTGGATCATTTATTCTGCGAAATTTTTTACTTACAGTGATAATGGTTAAGATATACCAAGTCTACTCTATGAAATGATAGCATTCATTACATTAAACAGCCGTTTAAATCGATTGAAAAATAGAGTATACTGGTAACAAATGAAATTAAGTAAAATGTAATTATTCAACCTGTGACTAGGTTCATCAGAACCAGATTTCCGGAGAAGAGCCGGAGGTGGGACACCAGACCTGGTGTAGGGGGAATTCCCCTTTTTTTCTGGTTTCACGTATTGATTACCCATTTGTAATTTTTGACACTAAAATAAATGACAAAAATGACAGTAGCAAATTAAAATATAAATGTTATAATTGCTATCGAATTATGTGCTTAGCATGTGAAAAATAACACTAAAAAATACACATAATATGTGAAAATTGTAGAAGGAAAATTATATAATTTCACATAAATTAGCAAGCAAACAGTAATCCAGAATGCACATATTAATATTAATAAATACTTTAAATACGTAACAATTTAAAGCAATTTAAAAGACCTATTTTTTTCGATATGCTTCTCTCTCCATTTCTTAAAAACCCTTGAAAATATTTAAAAAGTAATGTTTCGACATAAATATTTAATCGTATGTATATTGTGGAATTATAAGCTATATTATAAGCGATCTAAAACCAAAAGCAACTTAATTAAGACACGGAGTACAATAACTATATAATTAGTAGCAATCGGGATAAAAATGCATATATCTAAGCCAATATAAGTTTTCAACGTGTACACCATGAGTTACTAGTACAATACATTCTAAGTAGATGCTAAAAACATAATGTTACCGATATTTATATATAATATGCAGAAATAATATTGGGAAGACATTTAAAAATTATATCGAAAAGTAAACAACAATAACATGGACTCTAAACTCGTATTCTCTGAAAATCCTTAACATACGTCAAAATAGTATATTTATTAATATGCCAATATTATTTCTTCAGTAACTAAATTCAATATAAATTACGAGTGGTAAACACTAGAATATTAATGTATCAACAGTTTAGCACTAACCTGTATACTGTGACTTAAATTCTGGGTAATCAAAACTGACATTTTAAAATTACTTTGTGGCTGCCGTTATTGTAGTCATTAAAAATGGTGTACATAAAGTTTGATTTTACAACTGCAGATAACCGGCTTTTACTAGTTTTTGTGTTCCTTTTTTAATAGATTTATAATTAGTGTTATCTCCATTTATATTCGCTTGACGACCTATCCCTATGTAATCATTGTTAATTTATACAATTTGAATTTATAGTGTTCACGATAGAAAAATAGTAGATATCGTTCATCATTATAACAGTAAATGTTTTTCAGAGTTGTTATGTTTAAAAAACCATTTGTCGTGAAAAAAAATACGAATATGCGGAATTCCGAAGTGTAAGTAGTATTCAAATTTTGCTATAAATTTTACATGTAAAATGACACGTTGCTTTTAATATAGAAAAATGTATTGCGATTGATCTCTTATATTTGATTTGCAGTAGGAAGCTTCTGCATCGTCTTCCTTCTGCAGTTACTGATATATTCGACAAAAATGTACAGATAGCTCATGTGAAACTGATGACTTTCAACAATGTAGCGATGAATATCTACATGTTTGATAAAAACCCAATGTTTTTTGACTTTGACTTAGATGATGTTCTCTATCCCGCAGTTTATTTTTCATGGAAATTGCCAACAGTGTTTCCTACTATTGTAGTTCATGAACCCGTGTTTTCATACCTTCAGAATGGCGCAGATCTCATGCTTCCAGGTGAATTAGAAACTTTATATTGCATATTGATAAATAAGCTCACTAGTTTTATAATCTTATTACTTTAAATTTGTTCTAGATTCCTCACTTAATGTTGCAAAAATGTCTTATTTCTCTTTTAGGTATCATTAGAGACCAAAACTTTTCATTACCACAATTCCAATGTAACGCTCCTGTAACGATTTCGGTTTACAATAATGGTAAAGTGAAAGGCCCACTTGCTGTTGGTGTTGCACTCATGTCTTCACAAGATATGATGACAAGTGGGTTCCACGGTAAAGGAGTACAAATTCTACATATATTTCGAGACTTTCTTTGGTATGTTAAGCTATTCATCATTACAAAACATTTCATTTTCTGCTCAAATTATTTGATTGTAAGGGAGTTTGGTGTTCGACATTTACCTCCAACTCACGATTCTGAAGATCTAATGAAATGCCAACAGATTTCTCAGTTTCCGGGTTCGGATGATTTTCCTCCACTTGAAACACTCGTACTAGAAACGAAGGATGAAACAGTTTCGGAAATAATTGATTTAGGTAACCTTTAATATTTTTATTAAACTTAAGCATATCTTCTTCGCTTTGCTAATGAATTCTTATAGATCAACTTGGAGCGGACTGTAGCGCTAATTATAACGAGGGTACAAATAAATCCAGTGATCCCTCAACAGTTAATGACTCAAAATCTATCGATCCGATTGAATCTATGGAAGACTTGGTAAGAGTTTTTGTGAACTTTCAGTTTTGTTTGTAATTTCTGCATTTTTTTTCAGCTTTTCCGATGTTTCTTAGCTGCCTTAAAATTTCGGCTTACAAAGTCTGGAACTATTCCAATAGATGTTGGACAGGTCAATTAGTTTTTGTTTATATTGTTATTATTCGTTTATTCAGTTGTCTACACATTTATGAGGTTGACCTTGTATATGGGTATAAATTATTATAATTACAGTTTTACTTAGAATATCTTTTGCCATGTGTGCCGAAGTCTAAAAGAATTGACATGAAGAAAACAAAATACAAGAAGTTTGGAGTATTTTTGGATGAGGTATTTTCCCTTTCTTCTGAAAATATACAGGAAAAAAGCCTTTTTTTTCAGGTGAACAAAGGTGATGATGGAGTAATCGTGAAAATCATGAAGAAAGGGAAAGGAGCTGATGTGATCTCCGAAGTTCAATAGATTACTTTTTATTTATAACGTTTAAACAATCTTACTATAGTTTCTAGCTTCAGCTTTTGTTATCTCGTAAGTATTATAGGATAATATTTAGGTCAACTGGTCCCACCCAGCTTTACGCATATTCAAGCCTACTGATGAAATAACTAAAGATGATTGTCAAACAAATGTTGAATTAATATGTGGACCAAAGATATACGAATATTTTTCGGTTCGTTTCTGAATCAGTTTTGTTCATATTCCCGTTATATTAATAATCAAAGTGGAAACTGTCTGAAGTATGTTTTTTTTGTTTTGTATATCTCAGGTAACAAAAGAAGTAATGCCTCTCATGAAAATGGTTGTGGGAGTTACAAAGGGACAGACGTTACTTGATAGTTCAGATCTTCGCCACGCTATCACTTGTTATGTGAAGACTCAGGCTCGTAATTCACATGAGAACAAACGTTAGATATAACGGTTTTTTTATACTGAAAAGTTCCTATAAGCATTTTTTAGAAACTTAACACGGGCATGGTTGTTAAACTTGATTCTACCCTTATGTCTATCATTAAACACGAATATGAGACAATTGATTGGAATACACTTATACAAAAAATTCAGGTACATCTTAATGTTTTAGCCTATTATTCTATAGTTTAAAGATCTAACAAGTAAGCAATGTTTATAAAGCCTTTCATAATTTTCTGAATTACATAGGATAGAATTGATCATATTTTCAGTCAAAGATGACAAAGACATACGTACTTAGACTGCCTGATGGACGAGAACTAGTACAAAAAATTAAACCGCCAAAGATCGTTTTAAAGGTAGTATTATTACGATAAATGATGGTTAAAAGCTAAATATTTATTCTTGCTTATGTTTTAGGTACAATCACGCTCTGGTAATAAAAAAGTGACCCTTATCGAGAATTTAACTGTCTTCGGAATTGATCCAAAGAACTTGTGCCACCAAATACGGGTGAGTAGAGTATGAGCAGTGTGCGATCTATTGTCTTATTCTTTACATAATAATTTTTCTTAGGTAGGCGTAGCTGCAAGTGCAACTATTACGGGTGAGATGGAAAGTCAAGAAGTGTTAGTACAAGGAAACCAGGTATATTTACAATTTCTTGTTATGTAAACATATTAATAATGGAAATATAATAGGTAGCTTTCATCGGAGATTTGCTCATTAATGAATATGGTATTGAAAAGAAATACATAGATGGACTGGCGTTGGCGCCAAAGAAGAAACGTTAGACTCCTTTATTGAGTGCTGTCAATCTTTATCATTAGAATATAAATATTTATTTTTTATTGACTACCACCACAAAACCCAATCGAAAATCAACCATAACTCTGAGAACTATGTATCCTAAAATGTGGGATATAGCTATATATCAGTATTCATCAGTTGTTCTTACGAATTATTAGTAGTAGTAAATGCCTTGGTATGAAGGCCAGTGGCTACTATCTTGTTGTCACTTTTACGAATAAGGTCTGCCTAGAAATGATGCCCATAATTTTCTGCGGTAAAAGATTCCACTAATTCCCTTATAGACTACAACAACTGCCAAAATAATAGTGTTTCCTACCTTTGTAAAAGCCGTATTTTTGCCTAGTCGGATAACTTCTGCATCCATAATAACCGTTTCCCCTAATTTCGCCGCTGATAAGTAGCTGCAAAAACCATGTAAGGTCTCAATTTATTCAAGCACTCATTCCAAATTAAAGCTAGGATAAAAGAAGATAAATTTACGTGACATGGAGGTCTACAGATACTCCTGGTTCGCCTCTTGGTGTCACCATGCAGGCGGCTGTCGTAATAATATCAATAAGAGTAGCAGTACATCCACCATGCAGGGTACCTTGTGGATTAGTTAGTGCCTCATTAACATCAAATTCAACTCGTACACGACCTTCACTGGCCATAATAGGACGACACTGAGTGAAACATGAGTATTATCCTTGTAATAAATATCACATACTGTACTAAATACTAATAAAGTCCTATTGTGCTCCATAATATTAGCATTTTTGGTCAAAGTGATGGCGTTATATTAGTATAAATTATTGCCTAAATGAAATATACTTAAATGATTAATTAACAGATGTCAACTTACAGTAGCAGCACACTGCATAAAATTTTTAGAAGCTGAACAAAACTGGACGAACTGCTGAAGCTTCTGAAGATAGGTTGCTGCACTCATTGTGATACTGAAATACAAATCGCCTTGGAAATATTAGATAGAGTTGCAAGCTTCCACAAATTAGCATAATAACGATATGTAAATTAGTTGTGATTATGAAGTGGAAAAAAGACTATCCAATGTACTCTTTACTCGTAACAGAAGAACAATAATGGTCTTATGAAGGCCATATCTCTACAATTTCATAAAAATTAAAACAAGCAACTACTTGTTATCAGTATTTAATATATGCTAAAGAATTGTTCATAGACGAGATGTCCATTTACAGTGGGACGAAGGGTTTTTTGGGCGGAGTTTTATGTGACCGGAACTTGCAAGAAAAACAAATTGTATCATATTTTGAAGAAGCTATAGAGGACTTTATTTTAGTGATTCTTTTATATAATTTATCCCATTTTAGTTAACATGCTTAGGTTGAATCAGTCTAAGAAGTAAGAAACGAACAAAATACCTGTAAATTTAGCTAATGCTACTTTCTGCTGATGTCGATAAATTAATATGAACAAACAAACATTGGAGGAAAAGTTCATCTATTGAATGTCTCTATGTACATATTAAATTTACTAATTTTTGGAGAAATTGCTTCCTAGAACACTTAAATATTTAAAGTTAATAGAAGCGGTGACTCGTCTTTAACAGTATGTGATGATATAATTCGTTTTAGCGATCTAATGAGAAAAAAACATTCAAATTTCAAGAAAAATGAGAAATGCTATTATTTTTCCAGACAGATGAACTTTTAATGTTCAGTATTGCATGCTATCTCACTCAGAAAAGTATAAAATGCGTAGTTGTACATTGGAGATGTCCTAAATGAGTTTAAAATTATCTCAAGTCTCAAAATTATTTGAACAACATTGTGAGATTATCAACTAAACATGTAGAAGTATCATGGATAAATATTTTATGAGTTCTCCACTTTTTAAACTGGGTTCGGTCCAGGTGTGCTGACTGGACTAAACTGTGGTGCTGAGCCCTCCATCCTATAATATATAAATATATAGTGTCTGAAGTCGAAGTGGTTCATAATGGTGAATGAAAAGAAATACCTAGAAGTACCGTCCCCGTCGATAATAACAGTCATCAAACCCATGATCTGACTGTTTGGTGCTGCGCGGAAAAGCAAAACAGCCAAACGGAGACAGACTAGAACTTGGCTAGCGCATGCCATCTATTGTAAAAATTATTAACTCAGTAGGAACAGTGGATAAAATGTGTTTCCAATACACCACTATCATTATAAATATACGTAATGGAATTTTCAGACTTATTATCAATTCACATTCTCATAATAAATTTTTAATACTACAGTATTTCAAAGCCCGATGAGGCTGACATCTTGTACATTCTCAGTGTCTACATAGAATACTGCCATATAAATTAAAATGCCATTAGTTAAAATCTATTTAAATGAAATAGATCTCTAGAAAATAGAGAAAAAAAGTAATTTAACTCACACAGAGTAGCGCATAGGTAATGATTAAACGGACGGTGTACCGGAAAGAATCAAAAAAGCCGATGAGACAAAGCAGAGTATTAAAGCCGAAGAGAACAAGAAAAATTATTGAGAAACTGAATACCTGTAATAGTTTAAACCTTAAATAAAATTGTAATATTACATTTTAACACCTTTTTCAGATAATAGGAAAAGGCATAAGAAGAGTTTAAAAGTACGTACATTATTCCATTATTCCAGTACTTCCAAAACAGGAAAACTGAGAAAAAAACGGATATACTTTGTGCATTAATGTACGCCTCTTCTATGAAGGAGTTACATAAAATGTAAATTTGGACAACCCGCATTTTATACCTATGAAGTAATAACCATCAATACAAGATTATCAACTATGTTTAATTTACTAGATTACCTTCCTTTAGTATATATAAGAAGATCCCATGAGTTTAGTAGATTATATATAAGGAATCAAGCTTTACGAAATTGTTAGTTCACACTATTATGAAGTATTCCTAACAAATATTTTAAATTAAATGCGATATATACTTCCATATGCCTCTAATATTCGCAACTACTTACAAATGAAGATTCATCCCAAATAATTAATGGTAAGGGCCCAAAAATACTGCAAATACTTACCCATAATGTACATGGTACAAATAGATTGATTCCAGCTGATAGTTGAAGAACCTGATAAGATATAATAGATAATATTAATTATGGAATAAAATATTGTCATGCAGAATAGGAAAACTAGTGGAAAAAGGACAACTAACCTTACGGTTCCACCCGATTACATGGAATATATTATACATTAATGATGAAAAGAATAGAGTACAAGCACATATATTGACAAAATTCATCCCCTCATAACGAAATTGAGCAGATATAAGTAAAATAATCACACATAAGCTCAGTACCTAAAAGAAGAATGTATAGAATACTATTAAACAAATTGAGAAGAGTCTGAAATGAAATTACTCTACTGTCTAAAAATCATTACACTAACTGTTTGCATTGACATCAGAAATCCAAATGGATGTTTACGAAGAAACTGCCAGTCAGCATTAATACGTACAGACTCCATCTGATAGTGTACGAAATGATGTAAAAGGATATACAGAACACAATTTAAGTTAAAGTATAAGGTAAGTTTTCATTAAAGAGGGAATTTTCGGATCCTTTCATCCGTTTTAAATATAATAATTTTGATGGAAAATAGTAATAAAGATAAAGCTGCAACATGAATTAGTTGCAATGTGATATTTTGGCCTGATATAAACATAAAGGTAACAGTATGGTGGCATATGAGAGAAGAGTAGTACATGGATAATTCATTTCTCAGCCAAAAACAACAAAAATATTAGAGGGTTAAAATAAAAATTATTTAATGTATTATGGTTTGAATTACCAGTAATTTATTGGAAATCCACTTTTTTAATTGAAAGATAAATTTTGTGGATTCAGCTACCATAAAATTAAAATGTCCAGTATCTAATAAAATAATATTCACTATGTACAAAGTTACAAATAGAAAATTTAAAAAAAAAGATTATAGCGATACGAATTGATTACTGTTATATCCAACTATGGGTAATCAAGACATTTTTGAAAATATAAGGCATAGAATGGTAAGTAACATAAACAACTAACCAGTTAAATCACTTATATTTGCGTAAATATAGCAGAACAAAACTAGAATATCAATTCAAATCAAAACAAAACTGATATAGCATCAGAATGATGAGGATACCATTATGCATAACTATCCTTTAATTACAGCAAAAAAGTCATATTTTATACCCATAAATGTGAACCTTATACCACTCGTTTATAAAAATAGCGTTTGCAATTTTTTCTCTGGTTCAAATTTTTCAGTTCCAAGGTTTCCCTTTTGTTGTGAACCATGCAGAGATGGTTTTACTAAACAAATAGCCCTTTTACAAACATAAATTGGTAACTAGATACCCATTAAATACTAGCTAAATAAGACAGTATAAATTAACCTTAGATCAAGTCTCTTTTGAGTCGTTTTAGTGGAAAACAAGAAAGTTCTCTACTCACTACAAAAAAGATGTTGCCAAAACAAAAACAGAAATCAAACATACTCCTACTCAACTCTCCTACTCGCAACTCACTCACATTTCCAAGCATTCCTACCTGCTCCATATCTCACTCACTAGAAGAATAATTATGCCTTCTCAAATTCGCAGTTCTTTTTCTTTTCAAACAAAGTGGGAACCAAATAAGTAGTATTCAAATGCTTTAAGTACATATATGATAGTACAAAGAACTGCTCATAGCCAATTTATTGATCAATATCCTTCGCTACCACTATAATACAGTTAATCCAAAATTTAAAATAAGCCACATTTCCAGTTGTACTGTGTAAAACAAGTGAAATAAAATTAAGGGAACCAATAATAACATATTCAAGCATCGCACATGTAACCATTAATCATGAGAACAGTAGGCTTAACATATATGACAAAGAAGTGAGAAGAGATCCTTTACTACACATACCACACAAATATGTAAACCTTGTTATTTGTAAAGAAGATCATAAAATGGTTAAAAACCCACTAAATTAGTAAATAAATATTGAACTAGTAAAACCCCAAAAGAATGAGCATATCTAATGAAATCATCAAATATAAAGTAATGACAACAAGTTAGACAATTTTGAGGTAAAACTTTAGCGAATATTCATTCCGCCAAGAACTTTATTCCGTTGAGCAAGCTTCTGTGTACTTTTGTCGACCTGCAAATAAAATCCTATTAAAAGTTGAAAACTAGAAGTACGGTAACACTAAAATAAATAAATAAATAAATAAATAATCTCTATTGCAAACCTTAAATGGTCGCCACATACGCAACGTCTCATCAGCACCTGCTGTCATTACATATTGCCCACACGGTGAAGGTACGATTGATATTGCTCGCTCAGGACTATGACCTGATAATGACGGTTGTTACTATTATACTAAAAGGAACTCGATTTTTAAGTGGATAAATTACCAGACAATTGAGCAATTTCTGTATAATTAGGATATTTCCACATCATAAGCTTCCCATTAGCGTGTGCAGACATCATTTCCTTGTATTCACTGTTGAATACTATTCCGTTAACCTTTAAAATTACTTATATAATACGGAAAAACAAATAGTACTTAAAATTTAAAAAAAAATCACCGCTGAACCAGTATTAATACTTTTGAGCATTTCTCCACTATTTATATTCCATAACTTAATGTTTTTGCACTGCATACCACCGCCAGTAGCCAGCAAACTAGATTTAAAGTTGCAGAACTGTACGGCCCTAACGGAACCTTCGTGCTCATTTAGATTAAAAAGACATTCCTACAAATAATGGACATCAATAACAATAAAATAAAATAAAAACTTATTTTGAAAAAAGTGGTTAAGATCTAACTGATGTACTGCTTCCAAGTCTGGATTCATCCCAAACGCGTACGGTGTTATCACCACTACCAGATGCCAACTTCATTTCATTAGGTGACCAATGTAATCCAACAACTTCACGCTCATGTCCTTCCCAAACTCTAAGTATTCATGACAATACATTGTTGCAAAGGAAAATTAAATTAAGAAATAAATAGGTGTATAATTTGTAGTCTTATTATTATTATTATTATTAATAGTATTTCAAAAAAAAACATTAAACTAACCCAGTAACATGATTTGAAATTCTTACATCGTGGTGAATAATTTGTCCTGATTGATATCCAGCAGATACAACAGCGCCACGCCAGCATAATACACCTGATAGCAAATAATTTAATATTAATAATCCACTAACCTAGATTTAAACAATACGGAAAAATAATAAATAGGACTTTCAAATTAAAGTGCGTTATATGTTTATACTATTCTTAAACGACTACATAAAGAAAATAAGGAATAAATCAAAAGCTTTATACTTTAACTAATTGGTATTAACAAATAACGAAACAAACCACTTCGTGACTGCCTAGGAATACGCATAGTGCGTAGTTCTAGTTTACTTCCAGGAGGGACAATGCGATTTGGATCATACAACTAAAATAAATTGATGAAAAAAGACTATATATAACGATAAGAGATGAAAGATGTTATTGAATTCTATATACTATTAACTCACCCTAAGAGTGCCATCTTTAAATCCAACAGCTAGAAATTTTCCATCATGAGACCACTTGACGGAAGTAATCAAGTTCATTTCATTAGTAGAATCCATCTCCAATAAGACCTAGAAATTATTTTGTACCAATGAACTCAACGCAGCGTTATGCTGCTATTTAGGTTATACATATCATGATTGTCATAGCTGTAAACAAACAAAAATTCTCCTCTAATTATAGTGAAAAATTTTTACATTTATGTCACCAGTATCTGCATTCCATAAATAAAGAGTGTATGACAACGCAACAGCAACAACTCCCACACTACTCCAATCAAGCACATTCATGTAGTAATCATCTAAAGAAGAAGTAAAATAGATCACAAATAACTATGGTTTTAAGAGGTTTAGTAATATAATATTCTAACCACACTAACTCAATCTAAAATTATGTACAGTACCTTTGAAATCGGGAGCATCCAGGATTCGCTCTGAGTGAAGCG
Organism: Heterorhabditis indica; assembly: GCA_020740425.3. NCBI lineage: Eukaryota > Metazoa > Nematoda > Chromadorea > Rhabditida > Heterorhabditidae > Heterorhabditis > Heterorhabditis indica. The sequence continues at coordinate 88,859 of JAJAVP010000053.1, forward strand.
GTATATGTCTGGCTGACTTTTTTACAGAAGAAGATGGTTGAATACATTGAGCAGAATATAAGACCTGGATCACTAACATTTAATTACAATACCTTAAACACGGTAATACTAGAAAACAATAATACAATTTAGTTGATTAAATAGTGATTTAAGGTAAGCAACTGTGTACAGCTATCTATTATTTTAAACCAAAAAAAAACTCATTTTAGATGTAAGTGAGACTTGCATAAAGTTAGAACATACTTTTGCTTGATTTATATGCCCAACGGCCGGCAAGGGTGCCATATTCTTTTTATAACAAAGTATGCGATCATCATCACCGGCATCTGTTAAATTTCCAGCAGACTTCACTAAATATAAAATCTAAATCTATTTATCTTCCCCAAACTACACTTTATACCTCTCATTAATTTTTTCATTTGGTCTTGCTCAGAATGTTTCACAGGACTTGATGGTGCAGAATTTGAAGTATTGAAAGTAGAATCAATAGGCTAAATAAATAAAACCATAAGGTGAAGATTTCCTAATAACTCAATAATTTCTTTTGCTATAAAGTTTACAATGAAGCAATTAATAAATATGTATAGCTATACCAGTAATCTATCTTGAAAATTATGAGTAAATGATCTTCAACATATTACAGATATTTCATTAATATCATATAATGCTGTTTTAACACTAGTATTTACCTGGTTCATTAGATGATTAGCAAGTTCAAGGTCTTGTTCACTTTTCCTCATTCCTACATATCGATCTCCGCCACAAACATTAGGTATAGAAAGATAACTACTGTTTCTTGTTGGTGTTATTTCACGTTTTCTTAGTCCTCTCTAAAAATCGTAAATCCTAATAGGAACAAGTGGATTTCCTTTTAAATTTGTATTATTTTCGCAGAATCATATAGCCATAAATCTAAAAATAAGAAAAAAAAGTGGATACTAGCCTTTGTTCCCCCTATAGCAGCCATGGATTGATTAAGGCTTTGATTATGAAGACTGAATCCGCGTCTACCACTTGCAGGAGTTTTACGTAGATTTACATCATTCATGCTGCGCATCAATTTACTTACGGGAGTCACATTTTTGTTCGTGGTGTCGCGGAATGGCTGAGACATATTAACTGAAATTATTACAGAAGTTAGAAAAAAATGCCAAATATAGATTAAACAAAAACAATTGTTTCTGTAAAGTCAATAGAAACAAACTATTTATTTGTCTCTTATCAGTAAGCTTACACATGTAGTAATTTTGTACGCACTAAATAGTATTACGAGATCACATAGATGTATACATTTAGTACATTTTGGTAAATAATTTATGAACATACACTAAATTAAGTCAGCAGTTTGGAACAATAGCAACTTACATAACACTTCACCACTAGATACAAAATAAATTTCATACACGGCAGTCTTGTCTCATGTTCACAAAGTAAAAATTTATTGTTATTGACATGTTTGGTGTTTAATTTAGTAACGTCTAAATCATTTAAAGGCGGGAAAATTCTTAATTTAAACTTCAGATCAATGATGGCTTAAATTGGAAAGCGTCCATTTCAGTCTTGGTAAGTTTTGTAATTTGACAGTTATTGTTTCATATTTACTTAATGAAGTTTTGTCAGAATAAAATGTATCATTCAGTGCACATACATTTATTTTGATGGATGATTTATTTTATTTGTGTGGATATTTTTAAATATTTGAATTAATGATGTAATCATGTGATATTCTTCAGATATATGGTTTATTTCTACTTTCACACTTTCTACTATGTATATTAAGCGAATAGAAATTGATGGATTTAAGTCCTATGCACAAAAGCAAGTTGTAGATAAATTTGATGAACAGTTTAATGCTATCACAGGTTTGTATGGGTAACGACAGTTTTACCAATATTTTCTTCTCATTTTTCAAGTGATTATACTATCATATATTCTAGAAGCTTTAATTATTATTACAAGTATCCTGTTTTGTGTAACTTGATTTGTCCAATACACACTTATAATATATTGCATTTTATGACTCAATGGATCAGGAAAATCGAATATTTTGGATTCCATTTGTTTTGTGCTCGGCATAACAAATCTTACGCATATCCGTGCAGGTACTGCATAGTCTAACTTACTGAATTATGTGTAAATGTTTATGAGAATAGAGGAATAGCTATCAATTTTTCATTTTGGTAAGCTTTAGGTCTTATGAACGATCTCGTGTATAAACAGGGGCAGGCAGGAGTAAGTAAAGCGACTGTAACTATTACTTTTGATAACAGAGATAAAAAAAGTGGACCACTTGGTTATCAGAACTACGATGAAATCGTTGTTCGTCGACAGGTATAATTTCTTATAGTCCTAACATAGGTTTGTTATCTATTTTTGTAGAAATAATAGAGTGCAATGCTATTATGTAAAGGTTGTTTAGGTTATCGTTAACGGCAGGAATTCTTATACAATCAATGGAAGTGCAACTACGAATAGTAAGGCGAGTTCCTTTCGGAGTGAGTTTCTAGAAAATCATGTAGAAACTTCCTTAACGGGCTATTTCTAGGTGTCTGATTTCTTCCGTTGCGTCGGATTAAACGTAAATAATCCTCACTTTTTAATTATGCAAGGTAGAATAACAAAGGTTCTAAATATGAAACCACACGAGGTTATCTTCACGTATTTATTTCTTCGAAATTTAGAATAAATAATTTTAAAAATTTTAACTGCGAAAATGTTTATTTAACAGATTTTGGGAATGGTTGAAGAAGCTGCAGGAACTAAAATGTATGAAACTAAGCGTCAAGCAGCGATGAACACTATAGTGAAGAAACAAGCCAAAGTAGATGAAATCGATAAGGTACATAAAAATGATAGTTCACTGAACAATATCAAGCCATGTCTACAAAATCCAAGTAGAGCATGTTTTAGCTGATGAAGGAAGACATTCTACCACAAGTCGAGAAACTAAAACAAGACAGGCAAAATTATATGGAATGGAAAAAATGTGATAGAGATATGGAAGTTGCTAAGCGGAAACTTTCAGCATTTACTTATCATTATAGCTTAGTACGTTAATTTCCTCAATGTTATTTCTGTTTGACATATTTAACAACGTATTTATATATTATATCTAAAAATAATTTCAAAACGTGTATAAATAATAATATGGGAGAACTGCAGGTTAATGCGGATGAATGTGATGAAAAAGCTACGGAGAAAGATATAGAAGCTGCTCAATATCAGGTGCAAATAGAAGAAAATAAGCATATTTTAAGAGAACAGGAAATTGAATTCAAACGTCTAGAAGATGAGAAAAATGAGGTTAGGACTCGGATATTGTTATTTCAATAATTTCCAGATCTGAGAAGAGATCATAGAAGTTATATTGGACTGCGGATTTTTTTAAAATCTTTTTTTTTTCCGGGTACTTTAATATTCATTTAATGCTAATATAATGGTAATTTTTATTCCGATTTAAGGATGAGTTTGCCAATTTTGTGAGTTTATAGCTATACTGTGGTATTTTTATGACAAAGATGAGAAAGTGATAATTCATTGTTAATATTTGGTTTATTATAGAGGAACACAAGTGCTCGTTGTGCATTAGAGGATAAAGTCAAGATTGAACAGGCGAAGCAGGCTGAGAAAGAATCTGATAGAGACGAAGTAAAAGAGCAACAGCTGGCAATGAAGAAGGAGAGAGAACGTAAAGTCAAAAACATAGAAGGGGTCTGGAGATTTGTTCACTTCTTAATTTATTGTATCTACTTAATATTTGGCTTGTTGATTAATACTTTAGGACAAGAAAGAACTTACTAAGAAGGAATATGAATTAACGAACATGGAGAGAGAAATTGGTGGAGAAGAACAACAGGGCCGAGAAGCCGAAGAGGTAACCACAATTATTATTTTAAAGATTGTGCACATAAGTTCATATGGCTAATATGAGGTTTTTTTCTATTGAAGATAAATCTATATAGATTGTACGTAGAGCAAGAGCGAAACTTGATGCACTGGCGAAAGGCTTGACTACGGATGAACAGGGTCAAGCAGTAACTCTAGAAGCTCAAATAATTTGTATGGATTTTCTTTACTGATTTATGTTACCACTTGATGACTACTATTGTCTAATATTTGTGGATATTCAGCCACTCGTACTCAACTAAGCGAAATAACAACAGAAGTGAAGAAAGCAGAAATGAAGTAGGGTTTTCCAAATTTTTTGATGAATTCTATTCTTGTTTCGTCTTTCCTTATTTACGATGTAATTGTAGGCAAAAACAACTCCAGCCAGCGTTAGTGAGAAAACAAAAGGAGCTAGAAAATTTGACTAAGCAAAACACTAATGAAAGTAGAGAACTACAACAGAGGGAGTGCGAAGTTAATCGTTGTGAGGTAAATATAAAATTATGAGTATATTTATTAAGAGAAAATTTGCATGAATTTGTTAAGGCGGAATTAGCTAAATTAGAATTTGATGAAGAACGTGAAATACAAATGAGGGAAGAATTACAAGGACATAGAGACCAATACCACCAACTTCAATTAAAAGTTAATTCACTACACCAAAGGTATACATATATATATATACCTTATGATGAAACTGTAGAAACTAACGTAAACCAATTTGTCATGTTTTTGTTTATTAAATTAAAGGTCTTGTATTTAATTTTCTAGACTGTCTTGCTTTAATTAGTGTAATATAGGTTTATTACATGTTTTCGAAACACATCATGCAACAATTGTTTCAGGCACGTTCGTATAGATTTTGTTTATCGGGATCCGAAACCGTCATTTGATCGTAGTGCTGTTAAAGGCACTCTTGCAACACTCTTTCGGGTCAAAGATCCTAAATATGCACTTGCCTTAGAAATCGCTGCTGGAGCTTATGTGAGTTTGTATACAATGGTTTTAAAGCTTTCTGTTTTTAAGAAGTTTTGAGTCTTTTAATATAATTTTACGTATATGAAGAAATGTGTCCGCATGTTAGTCGTTTAATTCAATGACAAATAATTGATTTATTAATATTTGATTCTCGCATAGACGATGGAAAGGAAAGTCATTAAGGGGATAGTTAGTCCAACTTAAACTTTCTGTTATTTTTTGTCGATTACATGAATTAAGAGATATTTTTAGATTTTTTAGAACTGTTTTAATTTAGAAAACTTATTAAAATTAAGTTTGAGATTTTCTCTGAATACGCTTTTTCGCATATGGGTGCTATCCATCTGTCTTCAATTCCCCACGTAATTGCTTCTCGCCAAAATAGCAGAGCGAAAACAAGACAATCTATGCACTCAGTGCTTAAAACGAGTTGATATTGGTAAAATTATAGGTTAAAATATTTAGTAAATAGTAAATCAAAAATCTAAGAAAAACTTCTGTTTTCTTCGATAACAAATTCCAAGAGTGAGCATGAATCATGTAGAACACTATTTATTAGCACCAAAGCTGATTGATAACTAGAAAAACAGCTATAGTCTATCATTAATTCATGGAAAGATAATCGTAACTATGTGGGTATAGAGTTTGGTATTAAAGATCTCTTGGCGAAGGACTCAGTGAACCAACTGGATTTTCTCGATAGAATACGTATTCAGTGTAATGAGCCCAACGCTGCTCCTCATAGTCGCCGCAGTTCCTGTGGTTCATGAGATCCTGAAAATTAATTCATTGAAAATAAAATGGAAGGAAATAGATGGCAGCCATTTGGAATTGGAATTACACCACATTATATGAATTTGACAAATGGGCGTAGAAAGAATTGTCAGTTAGTGGTTCCAAGTATATATTAGTGCTATATTTGATTCCTGTTCGAGAGTATTCGTTCTAATAGGTTTTAACACGTAAATCTAATACACTAGTTATTCAGATCAATAAGGAAGTAGTCTTAATGTACTAATTTTGACTGATTTTCTTGAAATCCGACTATACGTAATCTATGATTGCATGGATGAGAGACGTTGGAAACTCAAGAGTGATTAGATGCGGCTTGTTGTACTCTATTGAATTCAAGTTAATCAAATATTATAGGATATTTTAATAGATTAAATTTGTCCTAAGACATTGTTTACCGTTTGACTACCACTTCCTAGTTGGCCAGAGAGAATGGGGTGATTGGAAGCTGCTAGACCGTTGGCTCCACTGCAGCAAGTAGCCACAAGTTTAAAACCTTTTTCTGCCATTATATCACAGGCCTGCAATGGATTTGGGTGGTTGTTATTTTAGTTGTTGACTTGTGTGCCACTTTTTGATTGTTCAAAGTCTTTTGATGCGTCGGGCTTTCTGGATTAACATTGGCAGAGGCCGGACATTTAGAACAAAGATATATAAGAACCCAGTATAAATTTACAAGGTAATTAAAATAAGATACCAATTAATATTTGTAGATTCTGATAGGAACATCTAATTTTTCAAAATTACCCTCTCCAGGCATTGATGCTTTAGATAAAGGCGAGAGGTATATCGCTCTCCATCATCTGGGCCTCCAGGATCACGGCTTTCATTTAGTGTATCTCCAAATACTTCTCTACATAAGGTTGCTCGACCGCACACTAAGATTCGATGCAATTTGCGGAATTTAACATCAGCTTGCCCATCTCTTCCGAATGCAAATGTACCTCTGTAGCCAAGTGTGATGTAGCCGCCTGAAATTTTAAACAGATAAAATGTAATGAGTTTATGGAAAACATCCATCGTTTCGTTGAGGAAACCCACATTGTGTTTTAGCGTGCACTGAGGAAGTTATCGACTGCGCTAAATTGTCAAGGGAGTATGTGTGGTAAGTGACGCACCAGTCTCCCCGTTAATGTAAGATCCTCCGTTAGACAACTTTGGCCGCAGGGAATTAAGAGGCTGAAGTTGAGATGACAGTAACCCAGATAGTTTTTCCATTTTGTAATAGTCGGCTTCATCCTTTAGGCGTGCATTATCCTTGAACCCTTCAGGAAGAGTGAGTTTTTGAGTTCGAAGGTAGTGCAGTATATGGGAAAATAATACTCCATCTCGATCGATGAAGTATGTTGTTTCGTCGAGTTTGATAATGCCATCAGGTAGAGGTGAATCACATTTGACAACAGCAGCTAGTAGCGTTTGCGAATCTCGTAACAGTGTTTTTCGTGTAGTTGAATATGATGATCCACCTACGTTGAAGTTTATGACATCGTCAGCCATGGGAGCTGAAATCTAAGATAATGAAATAGATAAGTGACATGAAATTATTACAAATATATATCACGACAACATATTTTACATGAACGTATAAGTTTAGAACACATGTTTAAACTATGTTAACCACAATCAAATAGGAATAGATTCCACAAGCGATTGCTCCGCTACTATGTGTAACTAGTGGGCGGGGCGCGCAACTCCGTCCTCCAAGCCGGATTAGGCAATTATTAGCTCGTGGATAACAGTGCAAGTAACGAAGACATGAACATAAACTGTAGTAGGTACATTGCTAAGTATGGGTACTAGTAATATTATTGAAAATGAAAAAATAAATTGTTGCATTTATAGGCTCGGTATCTAGGAATTTAAAGTACCAATTAAGTATAATGTGTACGGTTACTTTAAACCATATTTCTTAAATATTTCAGTTATATCATGTGGTGATAAAGAATAAATCGTCGGCGCGTGAGCTTGTGGAAGGTGGTCTGAACAGTCGTCGTACATTTATCCCGTGGGAGTCCTGCATTCCGCGAAAATACGAAAACCTTAATAACCGTGTTAAACGTGCCCAGGACATAGTGAGTGTAAAATTACGGTAACTAAACAAGTTATATCCATGAGGATGGTTTTTTTTCTTATTAGGCTTTCTTTTTTGAAATTTTCTTTCATTTACTGCGTGAACAAAAGGTCTTAGGATATTTCAATATTTTTGTTGGTAATTACATCGCGGACTCGAAGAGACTCATCGTCGTATATAACTGAATTATGCTTAAGAATCGATTATGCACTACTTTGTTATGCATGCTTGGTTTTTAAATTATCTAGGTGGTTAGTTAGTATGTCAGTATTTTGTATATAGATAATTGAACAAAGATCTGTAAACTAATATAGACATACTTATAGCAGTGTTTTAAAAGTTTAGATAAATACATGGCTAAGATTTTAGTGATATATGAACTATAGACTTATTTTGAGTACATGCCAAGATGCTACGTAATTTTTCCATTTTGAACCCATTACATACATATTCGCCAATTGGGCGCATTAAATCTGCATATATTGGTGGATGTGTAAATATTTGTAAAACTGGAGGAAATTGTGTACATATAAAAATCAAATGTAAATTGATCTGGTATTGCTTTAGTCTTTAAGTGCATATTTACTCATCTCATTCAATAATGGTATGCGATCTCATCAACTGTTAGTGGTGAAAATATCATGAATAATAAGTACGTAATTGGCCTCTGGGCTGGATGCTACTAAAATGAACCAAGCTGGGAATAATATTTTTGCAGCCTATTTATGAATTATTTAAGTATTGACGGATACAACTCATAGTTTTAAAATCTTTGTTTTTGGTATTATTGTTAGTCCACTTTTGCATCTGAACATATTTTTATAGGCAAGGAAACATAACGAATCTGTTGTTATGGCACTGGATCTTTTAGATTATGATCCTCAACTTGAGAATGCTTTTCAATTGGTATTTGGTGGAGTAAGTTGCTAACTACTTTTATTTTTACATGTAATAAAACCTATCGGTTTAAATTTTAAATTAATATTAAGTATTTACCATCTAAGTGCAAATCGTTGTGCTTGAAGATTGAGTGTTACTTTGTTTAAGCAAATATTTTTTGTTTAAGATGTATTGAAAAATAATATTACGGTCTTAAATGTTTTGACGTTTTATCCAGATATACCATTCTATTCTGTTGAATACGCAATATGTAAAAACTTAGCAGAGATAGTGTAGTGTAATGTAATGTTAGATGTAGAATTAAACCCTAAATTTTCCGTTTCTATTTGAGATCTTACTATTATTTTTCTCTAGATTCTTATCTGCGATACTATTACTTGTGCAAAAGAGGTAGTTTATGATTCACATGTCAAAATGCGTGCGGTGACTGTGAGAGGTGATGATCTCAAGCCAACTGGAACTATGAGTGGAGGTAATAGAAAGTAATAATATTTATGAGAAAGGATAAATTCAACCGGAACGAAATTTTTAAAAACTATTTAGGTGCTGTGGATCGAACTAAAACACCACTTTTGATAGATCTTGAACCATATATGGGTTACAAGAGAGAGATGGCTGAGAAAAAAGTTTTTATGGAAGAACTTGAAAGTGAGTATTGGATATAATCATAGAGATAAAGTAATATATTGAGATTTCTTTATAATTCCGAATCTTTAAAGAGGACCTAATAAGGATTGAACCTTTACGTCGACTTTACAATGAAAAAAGAGATTGTTTGGAACGAGCTAATGGGCGTTTACAAACGATTAAAGAGAATTTGAAAAATAGTCCAGTGCAAAAGCTCCGTGATGAGATAGTTATCATTGAGAAAGTAAGTTTTAATGATGTAATTAGTCAAGGATATATATCTTAATACAAAAATTATACTTTTTGAAATGCTTTTCTTAGTGGTGTTGAACTTTTACATAAATTTCTATTTATTATGAGTGAAAACAGGAGCGTGTGTACTATGTTGTTTGCATCGAATTTGAAATTATAGTTGTATTTTTACACTGAAGGAACTGCCTGAATGCGACAACATTTTGAAAAACAGCGCACTGCAAATGAAGGAGCTGCATGAAAAAATCAAACAATATGAGGAAAGGAAGAAAAACGAAAAGGCGTTTCAAGTGAGTACTATGACTATGATCTCACTTTCTTGTTTATCAATGTCATAAAACTACAGGCTTGGCTAATTTATCTTATTTTATATTCAATAATAGTGTTAAATCTAGGAGAAAGAAAAAAAGACAGCACAGAAAGAATTAATGGATGCTGAGAAAACTCTTCATAACCTGAAAGGTTCTTTTGAAAAAACGAAAGGGCTGCTTACGACTTTGAGGTTTGAGGGAATTCGTGGTCAAATTTAAATCTAGTTATTGTAATCGCTTTAATGGAACTGATTATTAAATTATGCAGATTCTCACATTTTTGTTATCTTTGTTATTTCCAGAAATGTAATACATTTTCAGGGAAGAAATTGAATCAATTCGGAAGCAGATTGCTGAAGATGAAGGAGAAGTAAATCAGCTGAGTAAAAATCTTGAAGATCTCGAAATATTGTTGGATAATAAGGAGGAGGATTTACGATTTGCGAAGGTGGAACATAATATAGTTATATATTACTTGAACTAACGTATAGGATTCCAAACGAGCATTTCTCATCCCATAATTATATTATATATAGTATCCTTATAGGGAATGAAATAATAACTTACGAAAATATGATGATGCTATTATTTTATTAAAGGAAAATGTCGCAATTGCGCAGTTAAATCTAGAAGAATTTCGTGGTCAAATGAGAGCGCATGATGAGGAAATTAGACAATTACAAAAGAAAATCGATGAAAGGAAGAAGGATAATCAAAAAAAGGTTGACTTTTTAGATATAAAATATATTGTGTCTTGTATATTTAAGTTTAATTATTTAGGCAAATCAAAAGGAATCCCTGGAGAAGGAAGGAAATCGATTAAAAGAAGATGCAGGTCAATATAGGAAAATAGTTAGTTTATATCCATAATAATAATTTTTTTGAGATTCAAGTTTGAATTGGTTATATCGACTGTTGTTTCTAGGCTCAGCAAGAATTGAAGAAAAATAGTTGGATTGCTGATGAGAAAGCGCATTTTGGGCAGAAAGGCACAGATTATGAATTTACAGGGTAATTGACTCACATGTCATATATATATATATATATAATTGTTGTTCACTGGTTATTTTAGATATAATCAAGAAAAGGGTAAAGCACAAGTAGCTGCTATTGATGTTCGCAAAGGAGAACTAGAAAAAAAGTTAAACACTAAGGCAATGAATATTCTTGGTCATGCTGAAGAGCAGGTAGCGGTGTTGATTTTCTCTTTTGTTCATATATAAGCTTCCATTGTTAGTAATAGAAATAACATTAAGATATATCGTAAATGATTCTATTTTAAGAGGGATATCATGCTTCAGTTATTGATTACAGGTTTTGAGCCTTCAGAAGAAAAAGGATCAAATCGAAATAGATAAGGGGAAACTCCTAGAGACTATAGAGACTTTAGATAAGAAGAAACGAGAGGAAATTATAAAGGCACATACACAAGTAAATAGGGTATGTCCAGTGTTACGTGGTGTCGTGGTTGTGGTGGCGCTTGTTGTGTGTCGGGTCATAGGTTCGGCCCCGGTAAATTGCTTATGATGTCCAAACTACGATTTAATTCGAATTCACCATAAGTGACCATGAGAAAAGAACAGAAAGCTGAAGCAAGTTTAATTTGTTTTTAGGACTTTGGAAATATCTTTTCCACTCTCCTTCCTGGAACAGCTGCTAAACTTGAGCCACCTCCAGGCATGTCAGTTTTAGATGGTTTAGAGGTTAAGGTTGCCTTTAATGGAAAATGGAAAGAAACGTTACAGGAGCTCTCGGGAGGTAAGGAATTACATTAATTGCAAATAAATCGTTTATAAAAGCAAGACTACTCCAGGACAACGTTCATTAGTTGCACTCTCATTAGTCCTCGCCATGCTAAAATTTAAACCAGCTCCGATTTATATATTGGATGAGGTCGATGCTGCTCTTGATTTGTCTCACACACAAAACATTGGGCATATGATAAAGAAACATTTCACCACTAGTCAGGTTTGTGTTCCTAAATATTCCATCCGTAAATCTTCTCAGAAATCGTTATTGCAGTTCATCATTGTATCCTTGAAAGAGGGTATGTTCAATCACGCTAACGTCTTGTATCGGACTCGTTTCGTTGATGGTACTTCGCAGGTGACTAGATCAGAAAATAAGACATAAGTTCTCACTTCTCGACTGGTTAAATTCTTAACTTTCTGTGCTACGCGTCATGCATCTATCTCACTGGTAATGAATTAACTTGATTTCAGTGTAATATATTCATCCATTATGATTAATGGTCTCATAAAACAATTAGATACGTCATATCTGACAACATAAATTAATACGTTAAGAATTTTTGAGAAATTCAAGAGAACATTATGGCAGAATTGTGAATTGATAAATTATTCCTATTAATCAGCTTAAAGCCCAGTATTATAAATCAAATAAAAACTGTAGTCTAGTTTATTTCTCAGGATTAGCAGTAGAACGGGGTAATCAAAAGTTAGAAATGTAAGCTATGAAAAATCAACTCTGCCTCAAAACAAATGAAGATATCAAGTTCGTAATAGTGATAATTATATAATCTGAATATCATAATATGGTAATTTCTAGGAGAAGAAGTTCTTTTTAGTAAACTAGTGATGCTATTCCCGTATTTTTTGGGTTATGCTAATTCGTAACACGTTATTGTGGAGATGACCGCGGCCGAGCTATTTGCAGATATAATCGAGGGCCACTAGCTTTGACGAAAGTAACGGCAGATAGCTAAATGATTAACAAGATATTTCTATCGTTGCCATTATGAAATCTTATACAAAAATTTCTCACTTGATCAGTGACGGGCAATGCATTGACTGCAAGTATTCTATCTCCCACTTTGAGCTTTTCTGCAGCAGCAGATCCAGGTTGTAGAGAAGTGACGAGGATGCCCCGCGTCCGTTTACCAATGCCCATACCTAACTGCTGGTCAGGCACCTGAAAAGGCTCAGGCTTCAATTCGCCTTAGGTTTGGCACTTCAGATGGCTGATATTAGTAGTACCTTCTTTAACTCCAACATTAATGTATCACTGCCTTCTTCTTTAAGGTCATGAAGGATATCCATTGCTAATGAACTCTGACCTCGATCGTCTTCTATTAAACTTCGCTGAAAAATAAATCGAAGCCATATCTTTTCTATTCTCAAATATTCAAATTTACGTACTTGATCCACTCCACTACTTGGTTCCTCTGTTACTGGAGATAGATGAACATCAGCCTCAGCTAATGATTCCCCTTCTGGTGGCGTATGAGTTATGATGGGACGCATGGGAGGAGCTGGTGGTGGAACATCTTGTCGCTCTTCTGATGTTGAAGGTCGGCTATCGTCTGGCTAAAATGTTTTGATCAAATTATGATTTTAACATCCTGGTGTGCGTAAAAGTAAAGACTGAAGCGCAAACCCTTGGGGACTTCTGAGATTTTCCCAAAGCAGCTTCTGCAGCAGCGTGAACTCGGTTTGCAGTTTCAGTTATTTTCCACCGTCCAACTTTTAGAGTCACTTTTCCCACGCACGTCTTGAGCATTGCTGCAACATCTTCTTGCATGGAGTTTGCAACATCTTGGCCATTTACTGCAAGAATCTGAAATAATAATATCGTTCTTATGCCACTGTTCATCGTTTGGAAAATTAAGTGGATATTGCTATAAAATAGTTAATTTCTATAAACTGATCGAGACAGACCCATATTATAATGTGTTCTGAATAAATGAGAATTTATCAAACGTATTACTCAAAAACTACATTGAGAAGTAAAGAAAGAGTGAAAATAGTGGGTGTAGAGAAACAAGTTTACGAAAACACACTTGATCCCCTGTCATCAGTCGATTGTCAGCTTCTGCGGCACCTCCTTTAACGACTTCGCTGACATATACACCTGGTTCGTTCTTCCGTCCGACTGCAAACACTGAATGAGGATCAGTCCAATCTTGCATGCAGATGGCACTCACATACTTTATCACCACGGTTCATCGAACAATTATAGATCACGGTACTTACGCGTAACCAAATCATGCATGCAGTGCTATCAATATTAATCTGTGTATTTCGTTACTTGAATTAAATTACAAATTGTTTAAAAACATATTAGAAAACATGCAGAAAAAAGACGTAAGCCTGAAGAGCTACAGATCATTTAGCCCATATTAGAATTTGCAAACTATGTGATAGCCATACTGATACCAGATAACTCCCAAGCCAACGGTTCTAAGTTAAGTCTTCAAAATAGCAGTTATCGAAATTAAAAGAGCTTATACATAACGAGGACGAGATTTAGGTTACAGTATTTTTAAATAAAGCGAGATATCCTATTAAATTATTTTGGATATGAAGAAACCAAAAAACGAATTTTTATTATCGAAATAATCATATTATTTTCTAAATTGGTAGTTTCCTGTTCATTTAGTTTCAATATTGACAGAAACCTGCCCCAAAATACATTAAAACAATTTTTATAGGCATTATCTACCATACTATAAACTTCGCAAAATAATTCATTAAATGTTTCTTCAGGCTTGGTCATAAAATGATATAATGTCATGTAAAATACTCACTACATTAATCTCACCTATACTGAGACCTAGTCCTCGTCCAGGCTTTTTGTGAAGCTCTACTTCGAACATATTGTAGATCTGAGTAGGGTCAAGGAGACTCAGCTGTAGATTAACATCTCGGTAGATTAGAAGTCGGACCTGAAATGTTTGACAATAATCTACTTGAAATAGAAGTCCAGTAAAACTGTACAATAGATGACTCCAATTCATTCAGTGGAATAATTTGGTCCCACTTATATTTTATCACATATTGTCTAGTTTTGCAATGCATTGATTTAAATCCAACCTTTGGTGGTGTTCTTCGTAAGGAACAGATTGCTTGATCATGGCTGACACCTCGAAGTGATACGCTATTTACCTTAAAAGTTCAAAAGTTTTAAAATTTATATTATATAATTTTTTGGAATGCTGAAGCAGTTCCAACTTTTAAACCATCATATTTTAGCCTTGCGGCCAATAAACGAAATTAGCACATATTCGCAGAAAATTGCTCGTTTCGAGAGAAAAAACGCCTCTTATCATTAGGAATTAGCCATCAATTATAATTACAGACTGTCTGTCAAAATTGCGATGCGAATGCAAAGTGACTGAATTAGAGAATTGGATGTGGTGGCCACGGATGTGACAGAAAGTTCACTGACTATAACAGAAGTAAATAGAATTTCGATCATAGTTATATTTTATTAGTAAAATAAGGTTGAATGTTTATATTCTAAAATTCACCTCCAAAACCTGATCTCCAGGCTTCAACCGACCATCGTGAGCGGCTGCACCATCCGGATATACTTCGTGAATGACCACAGTACCCAAAACTGTATCCGAACCACCAACAATTGAAAGCCCCAGACCCTTTCCATCCTAAAGTTTTTCGTAGCCTTATATTTCGCATAAATATAAGTGGAAACACAGTAACTAAAATGCCTAGTTTAACTAGCTATTCTACCGAAAAAATATTCTACAGAGCAGATTCTGCCTAGCTTGCATATTAAATACACGCTGATTATTTATATTTAAGCTACTTATACCAGCTCTTTGTTTCTCCAATCACATCCCGTTAATTTTCAATTGTTAATACACATATAAGCTTACTAGGGAAATCTCTAAAATATTAATACATTTATTACTAGCGTTGAGATAAAATTCCAAACAATAATAGAAGTGAATTTTTATGTTTAATTAAAGTGGTCAAAAAGTAAGAAATAATAGGTGCTAAAAGTTGACATAAGATAATTAATGAAATACTCGAACAAAACTTGGTTTCACCTTATCAATCTCAATAAGTGTCTCTCGCCCGGTTTCTATTGCAGTTGTCCGCTCTACACTGAAGCTCTTCTTACGAGTAGCTTAAAAATTGAGCTTATTATTATTATTATACCTGTCCCGTATCGTATTTATACATAATATTTAGGCATATTTTCAAGAATGATAAAGCCTAATAGAAGATATACCTGTTTTAACCAATCTCTATTCTAAAAAGGTTTGCATCAATTTCTTTTCTGATATGTTTAAATATAATAAATCAACCTATAGAGTACAGTAAAAATTGTAGAAGAGTTGTTACACTAACACAATGAATACGAGAATCTAACTAGTGATACGAAAGCGATTATTTTCCTAACGTAAACATTCAATCACATGTTTGTTTTTGTATGAATGTAAAAAGATGGCTAAATATCATTAAAGCAGACGAATAGTTTAGATCTGACGTGACAAAAATACCTATTCTACTTGGATTTAAGCCCTGGAAGCTAGAGCCTATTTATAATTAATATCCAATGGAGATAAATTCTCTATCTTTAACAAAGGCTATTTCGAATATAATTATAAATAATTCACTGTGTAACTGAGCTTTAAATAGTAAGCATGAATTTATCTTAATAATATGCTAGTAATTAACCTAATCAATAAGAAAGTAACTAGTCTCGAAATCGGTGTAAATTGCTGCATTACGCTAATAGCTTTATTCGAAACACATTCAGCAACAAATTTCAAGAACTGAATAGTGGATAAATTCATAGCCACAGGAAGATAATGTCAAAAGCATAGTGAGCCCAGATTACGATCTCTTGAGATTGGGATGGTGCTTAGAGCAATGCCCGATACACAACCGGGGCTTATTCATCCATGCGAGACATGACCGTTTTTGGGTTTGTATTCTCTTTTACCTAATCTGCTCGCCTTTACAGTAAAACTTATGCCGAAATGTCATTTACAGATAAATAATTCCAGGAATTCTCATTTTATGTGCAATTATTTATGACAAAATAAGCAAAAATCAAGGTGGTATTAGATCAATTAACACACCTATATTATTTGACGTCTCTTTCTGTCCCATATAAAGTCTAAAAAAGAGTATGCCGCCAGGAAAGCAAGTTTATTAAAAGAGTCCTTTATACATAAATCATATATTCGTATGCAATAAAATGAACGGCACTTCATTGCTACCCTATCATGGCCATTATTTACATATGATGCAGTGCATTGCGTTTCTTGTGCTGCCCATTTCGCCTCGTCCGATCGATGTCGCGCCTGCGGGAAAAGCTCGCTTTATGAAGAATTCTTAATGAGATCTAGGGAAGCGATATAGTGTGTAAAAGAACAGAAAATTAAAGACAAAAATTGCATATAGATGATGCACCCCCTTTTTATATCACTCAAAATAGTACATGTATATTTAATATAAATATGGTTTGCAACATTTCTTTCTAGATAAGATGCAGTTGTTTTATGCAAAAGGCAATTTCCCCATAATAAAAAGTTTTTTTTAAACGTATTTCCACTCGTTAGCCATCAACAAAAGAGCGAGTCCCAAATAGGATGTTGGTAAGTGACTTACATTATGTTGAGGGAGTACAAATACATAACACAGGCACCTAAACAAGCTCCCTATTAGTATCTTCATTCTCACTAACGTAAATTCCTTATTATTCATGGTGATAATCAAATAGGACGCCAGATTAAAACAATCCTTAAAGTAGCCCACCCACCCGCTTTTTAAATTGCTTCTATATATTTTTGTTCCGTTAACAACGCAGTGAGCTGCTTTTTCCCCCAATTAAGTTTCAAACGAGGTTTTTATAAGGTAAAAAGTTCTTAACAAATCAATTTAGAAATAAGCTCGAGCCAATTAGAGCACCGCTTAAAAGGATTGATTTGTTATGATGAAGCGTTTCAAACGGCAGCGCCTATGCAGAAATCATAAAAAATGATAACTGAGATGAGTAAGAAAATATTATAGAGAATAAACAATTAGTCAACGTGATTTAGAGGCATTTCCCACATCATTGAAAGATAATAATAGTTGCATTCTGACGTATATTTGGCTTTTCCCTCCTCAAATAAATGGAGCCGGAACGTAGCTATTATACCTTTAAATTATTCTTGAAAACAACATAAGATCACTAGAAAATAAATTTGTACATGTTTGTTAACGATTACTTATTCATTAAAAGAAAGAATTATAGGTTACGCAAGAGTCTAAATGAGGTAATTGATTAATATGCGCTTTAATATTAAAACAAGTAATAAAGTAGCATTGTCATATTAAAGCCACGGTAAATATTTAAAACTCGCTACTATTATTTACTAATCTTGTACAATTATAAAACTATAGTTCACCAATAATATGCTTTCATGAACAAATACTTTCGAAACCTCGAAAATACTTAAAAATTAGTAAAACAAAATGATAAAAGAAGGTTATTGATATCCGATACAAACAACCAGCAGCGCATAAATTAAACATGAGAAAGCAGCGAGACAAATGTAGCCGTAAAAGAAACGACCCAGGTTAGGGAAAAGAAAATCAATGTCATGAATAGATTTTTTATTTTGCTCTGCTACTAAATATTCGTAAAGAAATAGCATATGTAAATATATAAATAGACTGAGGAAATGAAGCACTACATTAGAAAGCGGAAGAGTTAAATGACAAATTGAAATAAAATAGAACAACGAAACAACTATACGCCTCTTAGAGTCCAATTTAAATTTTTCAATACACTTCTATTGTTAAAAGCATAAACTAACTCTCAATATTATGTAGCGTCGAATCTGCCGAAATGTCCACTGTTGGAGGCATACAAGATTGCTGAAAAAATTTTTTTAAAGCCAAATTAAATATACAATTAATGATAGTTTGAAAGAAGGGAACGGATTTCATTCAAAGTAAATGACTCAGCACTTCCTATTCGATTCCGTGATGGAATTGCCAATTCGTTGGAGGGTTGTGAGTTGTTGACGTTTAAGAAAAAAGCGACAAGCTGATTCAGAGACAACACATTAGTTATAGATTAATTTTAAATAACCTTAATAGTTACTGAAGCAATAATTATTAAAATAATTAAATTCATAGTTTAGCATCGCTGTTTCGCTGTTGAGACAAAACAAAGACCAAAGAATATCAGCAGTTTTGGAAAAGTAAATAATAAGAGATAATATTTAAAACCCATAAGTATTGCTTATATATGACTAGCTTTACATAAAGTCAGCGATATAAAGTAATCATAATGTACATTATGAGTTCTAAGGTGGAATGAACACTTAGTAATAGAAGGGTATGGCAGTGCGGGAAGTGTTCCCTACACTAGGAACGAGGAAAGTAGTGGCACTTGCAAGTCTACGCCCACTCTGGGACATATCACACGTTGAGTTCATAACTTTATTACACAGCATTCCTATGATCGGGATCATCTAAGAGATCATAAGTGTTTTGATAGTGGTTTTAGAACGAGAAGCTTTAAGGTCTAAAAGTGGGGCCTACACCATACATCACAACTACCATACTGCTCACGTAATACATCTATTTTGTAGTTCTTAGATATGTTTGAAAGCAAGGCTGTGAAGGAAAAACTACGAATATGAAGTATATTAGTGTATTCCATCAAAACCCATTCTTTCCTATTCTAGAAATAGCGAAGCAGAGGTGGTTCTTGAATGATTTAGAAACTTTGACATGTTTAAGAAGGCATATTGTATAAGAATAACTACGGGCGAAATAATTAGATACAACGTATTATAAAAGCCATAATAGCAAGTAGAGGCAAAAGTAATCCTTCTATTAAATACAGAAAAATTGAGACCAAATGAAGGTGCATTAAGAATTTAATTTCATATTATATCTTGCCAATTACTAACATCTAAAACTATGGAAAGAATATATTGTTGAATTGTGGCAACAAAAGCAAAACTGGTCAAATATTCAACAAAAGTAACGTTGCTTTGACGCATAGCGTAAATTATTACCAAAAAGAATAAGCTAACAAAAAAACTACCGTTTGCAGAATAACAAAATGGTTAGTTGAGGTATTTAATATTTTCGAAAAATTGTAGGTGATAGCGTAAATGAAATATACTATTTAAAACTGCAAAAAAAAGCTCAGGAGTAGTTGTTTTAGAAGAATTAGATTTAACTCTCTTAAAATACAGAATATTTGGAATATAACAGAAGTAGGAGGAGATTATGACTGGATGGGTTCAGAAGAGGCGGGTCTAATGGGCGTGTCGCACGCATCAGGCAACAGAATGTGACGGAGACCATTCAGAGAAATACTAGATTCATGACCTCGAAAATGATAAACTGGTATTACATATCGTATTAAAATATAAATCTATAGATTTCTACCATATCAACACACCTTAAGAAAACTTTGTAAGACGTTAAGATATAGGCTGGAAGAAGTAAAGAAGGAAAAATACAGTTTTCAACATTACAATTTTTCCGAATGTATATACTTTTAACAGAACAATAAGTTAGCGATAAAATGCAGCACCAAGACTCATAAGCTCTTTAAGTTCAATGCTTAGATTTCTGCTTCAGCATGCAAGCTCTAATTCGTGCGAAACTTCAACGATATCTAATTAAATCTAGAGCAGAGTCGAAAATAACAATATTTGCTGCGTCAGATTCTATGCTTACTATTGATTCTAGCTGTGGAGATTTCATTTTGAGAATAACTTGCATATAATTCTGTCACCTAAGATTGATATTCGCGCAATTTTCTACATGTTCGTCGCTATGCAATACAGGTCCAGAAGATTAGAATTTTAACAGTGAAATAGTTAGCCAAGTTAAAATAAAAATCGCTATTGTAAAACTCCGATAATAACGAAAAATGAGAATCTACCTGTTATAGAAATAAAGATGCTAATTTTGCCCAGTTTCTTTCGGAGTTAATGATATTCAATTATATGATAAATTTCGACTCTCATTTTGAGAATGAAATCTGAACCATCGTAGTTAGCACGAGGTTTAAATTACATCCTGTTTAACTTATATTTTGTAAACATGCTATATTTATGAGAGAAACCTCCTGTAATTGCTTAATACAAGTTTAATTCTAAGACTTATACTTAAAGTCTTTTTGATTGTAAATTTTAGAAAAATTTCACACCTGTTCACTAGTTAAGGAAATGATGGGTGTGGATGGTTCACCTGGTCGCACGGCGCACTCATCCTTAATATGGATTATGACCATAACATATAGGGCTTAGAAAAATCACTTTAAAAAGAAAATAATTTATTAAATAAGTGTGTACAGCACAGTTGCATCATCGTGACTGCAGAATCCAAAGGCAGTACTCGTCTGCTGTATCGTTCGTAGCTTCTAAGAGCGGATTTTGAAAATATGAGCACAGATTTGGAATTAGCATTTAATTCCCGTGCTAAATATCAGCTTTCTTCTCTGCTTGGAGAAAAAAGTGTTTCCAAAACAAAACTGGAAATAGGCCAAAACAATGAACAGCTGGCTGTTCGGAAACTAAATCTTTTGTTCCCCTTTAAATATGAGCAGATTTAGCGAATCGGTAGGTGCANCAGAAATCCGATGCTAATTCGAAATCTGTGCTCAGAATTTCAAGATTCGTACTCAGAAGAAGGCTACGGACGACGCAGCAGAAGAGTGCTGCTTTTGCATTCTACGGTTGCCATGATGCACTTTACACCACAAATATTAAAACGGTAATGATTAATAAGGGTAAGAGCTAACCAGTGATCCATCTTTTCTGCAAATGATCATCTCGAGGGCACATCCTTCACAACATTTCTTAACAACAGATGAAGCAGTCACATGAGATTGTCCATATAAAACCCGCCCATTTACCTAAATTTTATTACATTGAGGTATATAGCTTTATGTTACCTGTTTTTTATTCACCATTTCAAAAAATTATATGGTTGATTCTACTAGATCATAGTGGTTTCCTTTAATAATTTTCAAAGTAGTAATTGTATAAAACTAGAGTATGTAAGGTATTCTATATTTTTTTAAGCGTCTATGTGTGGTCTCCCAAAAATGTATATTTTAAATAGGCTATTTTAATAGTGTTTCTACAACGTCTGCTTATTTAAGACGAATGCCTCTTAATGCTGCTTTTTCAACAATCAAAAGTAGAAAAATCTCATTTCTAATTCCTAAGTTTGAATAACAAAATATTTTAGCTAAATTAGAAATGACTCTTATAGCTTTCGATAAAGTGCTCGATATTGTAATTTGCTAAATTGCAGTTTAGTGAATAATTACGTGAGCCTAATTTTAGGTGAAGTTGTACTTTATTCTTTATTCAAATTGAAATTTATCTTACATCTAACAGCAATGCTACTTAGCATACACAGCCGCTTCAGAAAGTGCATAGAAGCAGCAAAAATACTAAGAAACTACATGGCTGATGTCTTTATCGCATAATAACATTGAAATTCAGATAGCTATTTGAATTCCAAGAATTAAATTAGTTACATTTTAAATCTATAGAAAAATAAATTTAACTATCTCGCCTCTAACAGTTCATCACCAGCTCTAATGGCTAATGGGCAAGCCACTTTTACCGCGATGACGAAAACGCTCAATTTGTGTCTCTCCTTGTTCCCTGCTAAAGAAATACCCAGACCCGCTTCGGGAACTCGATCACACTCAACCATTAAGATATCTCCAGAGAGATGACCATATTTCTGTTGAATTTTTTCTGAAAATAATGAAAAATGACAATTTCCTCTTTTCACACCTATTTTATATATATACTATGAAGAAATAGTACTGATTCGATCTTCTAAAGCTCAACGTACACAACTCTATTCTAAATCTAGTTCTAGATATTTGTTATACTCACTTTTAGTATAGAAATATTTGCTTTCTCGCTCATTGTCGTCCGCTCTCTTCTCAAGCATAGCGGCACTCTCAGATTCGATTCCTAGGCGAACCATCTCTACCGAAGTATCCAAGATCTGCACAACAAGAAGTAAATTATAGACTTGATAACATTAAGTGGCAACCATTCGAGGGCATAGTCTAATACTACAATAATTAGCATACACAATGTCGCTACAATTGTCGTTGTTAGAATCCTAATAGAATACATTTCAGAAAATGTTATCACACTGTAGCTCATTTGCTATTTTGGCTACTAACAAGTAATTTAATCGCTCATGAGATTCTAAACAAAAAATATTAAATGGATGATTAGAAAATATAGATTTTAGTATTTTATTAGGCACTATTTACTAGTTGCTAAATTTTATAATAACTATATAAAAAAAGAGATTAGAGACTGTAGAGCTAACACACCGACTTTCTAAACTTTTAACGTTAAAGGATCATTAGTAAAGTTTATAATTTAAACATACCTGGACGGGTTCATCTTCGTGAGTTTCTGAGCTAGAAACGTCTGATACTATTAAAGGGCCAGATGTGCAGCTCTGTAACATTGATTTCCTTCAGTAAAAATATTATATAAATCGGAACAATTGCCTTCCTATATTGATCTTTTAAATCACATGAGAGAATATTTCGAAAATTTTTTTACTATTTCTTCCATATAGAAGTACCTGACAAATAAGGTGCTATATACAAAAGGGCGACACCATTGAGGAGAAACTATAAGCGGACCAAATATTAAACATTTCAGCTCTGTATCTAACCTCTTTCCTTAATTCTGCACTTTTCATGGAATCTTGTTTTTTTATGCTTTCTCGTTTTTGAAAACTTTCCTTCATTTTCACGGAATCCTTTCCAGGTTCTTTGTCTGCACTTTGTTGTCTTGAAAGGTTATCCTGATATTTATCCTTCTCTTCAGTCTCCTTAGTGAGCATCTCACTTACATGTGTGCTATTTTTTGACTGGACACTCTCCCTTCTTTTCGTAGCGGAAGATGAGTTCAAAGGGGAGGAAACATTTCTGTTCAATTCATCTTCTTTAGACTCCGAATATACTTGATCCTCTTCAGTTTTAGAACTCTCAGTTGTTGTTGACTCTTCTTTTCGAACTATTTGAGGAACTGTCTTTGGAACAGTAACTAGAATAGGCGAATCAGTTTTGAAAATAGGAATCTCTTCTGGTTTAGCGCTCTCTATCCGTATGGATCCAACCGTAGAATTTGATGCAGAGCTGATCATTTGCTGAAAATTACTGTATTATAAAGTATCATTTAAGACAAATCTTAAACATAAATAGCGGAATGACAGTGTTGCTATCGTAGCATTTTAGATGCTATATAAAATTCCCTTCAATTATAGGTTAGTCAATGGACTTGTCCGAAATAGTATAATTTTCTTTAGATATTACAACTATTTTCTAAAAATAGTGCTAATTAAATATTTAGAATAATAAAAAGTTTGCCAAAAAAGGCGACATTCTCCTATTACATGAAATTAGGAGTGGTATGAAACTGATTTCAGTAGTTCTCCTGAATTTATATTAACCTATACTATGAGCATCTAGAATACTTCGGTACATGATCATATTTCCAAAGATCATACAATTTCGGATCCATAATGAAATATTGTTGACCAAAGACAAAAACCTGTTGGGGAGTAAAGCTATGCAGTGATTGTAGAACAAATCGAACAGGATTACTGGCGTGCTTTATGGCAGCAACAGCTTGTTCGTGGGTCGCTTCTCTAAGGTCAACATCATTAACCTAAAACGTCAAATATTTAAGTTTGACATAAACTACTTATTTACCACAATTCTTAAAATATATGGTGAGAATTCCAGATTTATTGGAATAAAACTTACACTAATGACTCTATCACCCATGTTCATCATTCCTGATTTTCCAGCAGGACTGTTTGGAAGTACACTTTTAATGAAAATTCCTGATACAGTATTTCCCGTTCCTGGCAAGCCACCTTTTTGTGATACCTCCACGCGTCCACCCACAATAGAAATACCTAAATATCAAGAGTACTTCATTTATAATTGCTTTCCTGAAACTAATTTAAATTTGTACCCATAAAAATAGTTATAAAGAATATTTATTTAGTTCAAAAAATCTTTTTTATTGGAAAATAGAATATCTGTAGCAAACTTTTGACCTCAATAATAGAATTGTTACAACACTAGCGGTATAAATCTGAGTGACTCCATTTGCAATGAATTTATAACAAATTTTTACCGTTTACCCCATATCCAACATAGAAATAATGTTGTTCACCCAAAAATTGGAATCCCCACTCGTAGAATTGCTATTTTACATTCTTTCTTTGGTGCACGTCTCTGAGAGTAAACAAAGACATTTTTTCCTCCATCAGTGTAGAACCAATATACTAATTTTATTGACATCGTAAATGCTTAAACTTGGAAACACTAATTAGAATAAAAAGCTTTGCAAACGAAGGTTGTACTTAAATACTATCCTAAGTACATAAAAAATAAATGTACTTAAGACCTCTATTTCCGAGACTGATCGTATAAAAGATACCATTAACGTACACATCATAATCCAGGTAAATAATTGATGCTAAACTGTACGAAGGCTACATATCTTAAAGTAATTTGGAATAACCGGAAGAAGCTTAATCCATCACATATACGGCGTAATTGATCAGAATGTCGTTGTCAACTTTATGCACGACGTAATGCCTCCCTCCATGTGCAAGGAAATAGATGCATCAGAAGTGGATATTCTAGAAGAGTAATGACTCGAAGCGCACTTATAGGCGAAAGGTTTGGCTAGCTAAAAATAACATGAATGCCTCAATCTTCGCATTGAAGGGCTCTAGCAGGATGGAGACAAAAACAAAAATAGAGAAGGCAAAGTGATGTTGACGTCCTAATATATTGAAATATTTCGAATTAAATTCTCTTAAGCTAAAATACTATCGGACGAATACACAAAAATTCAATGCATGGAATTTAAACAAGAGTTTAAAAAACAACTATATATCACCCTCAAATAATTACATAGCGTTCTTTTTTATAGGAATACATTTGACCCAAATACACGTCCAAAATGGCGTAAAACGGACCAAGGCGTATTTCTACTGATAATGTTGCTATGTGACCGTCACTAAATAGCCATTATTTTATGTGGAATAATAATGGAAGAACAGACCGAATGATTTATTAGGCTCTCTGTTCAATATGACCGTCCGCGCCTCACCCCAGAACTTCGAACGTGCTAGGTGTTTTGCCTGAACATTTATCATATTGTCTTCATCCAGACACCCTCTCAATTTATTGTAATTACTTACTTGTTGGTTTATGCTCTCCGATCCAGTGCTGGGTGTTCTGCTCGTCATTCTATTCATCATTTCCTCTGTCTTCTCTGGCATTTTTTCATACTCCACAGCCTCTGTACACAGTGAACTAGTAGAAGGCTGCTGAATACAAAAGATATGATAATCTTTTAATTTTTAGGAGTCACGAAATACTATATTTCATAGTACAATTAATAATTATATCCACTTTATTTAATCTCAGACGTCTTATTACATTAATTCAAGATGCAATATAATGGTATTAAGTACTCGAAATTTTATATTTATATTGTATCTTATTAATACTATAATCCTACCTCAGTACAAACTTTTCCACTATCTCTTTCAAGTTGGTTCTTTCCACTTTTCGATGTCTCGTCGCTCTCTCTTGTTTGACTCGATAATTCACAGTCTCTTCGAATAAGGCTTTCTTTGGATCCTATCAATCTTTCTGCGGAATATTTCCGCAATTTTTCGTCTTCTTTTTTACTGTTTCGTGATGTTCTAGAGGAGTGGCTTGATTTCCTTAGGACAGTATATGGTGGACTACTCTGACGATCTGTCGAACCTTGAAGAGAATCTGAAACAAGCAAAACTTAATATCCCTTCATTGGTAAGCTACACTTAAAACCCTAGCAGATCCATGTACCGTTGGCCAGCTTCATCACTTAAGAACGAAATAAGCCGTTAATAGTGGTAGATCATAAATATTATTGAACAAAACAGTAATAAAGGTCATCATACTAACCAGAAGAACTTTGAGACGATTGAGTTGGTGAGCTGAGTGAAGGTGATACAACAAAAGGCAATGCTGACACCGGACTAGTTGATGTAGCAGTTTTCCAACTACTGTTCGCAATTGGGTCTTCGGATGATGGTGTCCGTGGTATTGGAGGTCGACCTTTCCAGTCGGGAGTTGCACTACTTACCGCCAATTCCAGTATTGCATCTCGCAATGCTTCCTAAGCAAAATTCATCGAAAGCCGTTTCAATAAAACATTAATTAGCATAATATATTATTAATGACTAAATGTTCAGTGTTTATTCCGTAATAAGTTAATAGTAAACCACAACTTTTCCATCATTCCTTATGTGAGAAGTGTTTTATTGTCACTGAGTTTAGCAGAAACTATAATTTTTCGTACCTTTAAATGTCATATACCATTAATAGTTTCCCTAAAAAACAGATAATTGGATGCCAAATGCATAGTGGAAAAATCTATGGAGTAGTTAAAAGCTCCGAAACCAGATTTGATTATCGGCAAAATAATTTATTTCAAAAATATTCCCGGTTATATAGAAATGGCATAATATTGGTATAATTATTAGAATTGCTAATATTGTATATTTAACGCTGATCTCGTGAATTTGAATAAGTTAGTAAATATAGCCACTAAACAAATAATATGGTTAGCTAGACAAAGGTTCTGTAGTTTAGATTTAACAAAAAAATGTAAATAAATGAGGAAAATGAGAATAGAATCTTTTATTAGAGTGGGGTCTGAGCGAGATTAAAGTTTACTAGAAGTGTTTTCTTGAGGTGTTTTACGAGGGGACAATCAATACATTTGTGATGCTATGCAACCTACCTAGAGAATCAATTAAGAACGAGCCGGACTGAGATGAGGGAGCTGGGAAATATCAAGTCCAAAAGGAGAACAGCACACAGATAATTAAAATCCAGATGCTAAGGCAGACGGAGAAAAACATTGTAAGTTTGGCAATTTATCTTAACATGTAGCTACACGACAATAATCCATGGGGAAATAACGATATGAGACACTTTCCAGATACGTGACGACATCGAACATTAAATAAAGTAGTAAATTCACTCGAGAATTATAATTAATGCATTAATAAGATCGATCAGATTGCAGGTGCTTTGATATGCTCTGAACACAAGTTTCTATAATGAATGTCATTTTAAAGTTGTTAAAATGCATGCTATACATCTGTTAGTGAAAATTCTTGGGCCATCAGTCACAAATAAAACTAGATTGTGCAAAGCAAATCAGATTTTATGCAGTTGATATTTTCTTATTTACTAGAAAGCTGTCGGCTCAGAACACCGCATTTTTATTGCTCATCTGTAGTCAACTTTTTTTTCGAATTACGAAACAATTGATATTGTTTCTCTCCCTTATATTATGAGAGTATTCCATAATTTCAAAAAATAAAAATATTAATTATCTCCTATACTTATGCTCTCTTTCAATATTTCAAAAGTACAGTATTTTCTATACTCACGTCCAGAATATTACATACGAAGTTGTCGATCTGCCGTTCGTCCACGAAATTTTCCACACTCTTATCCTTTTCATTAATTGGTATATCTTCTAATGGACAAGTTTCGCATAAGCTCATTGGTGCTTCCGATGTTTCAGAAAGAGGTTCACTGTCGTCTTGATCACGAAATGACGTTTTCCTTGAGATATAAGGACTACGGTAGAACTTGGGGAATACTCTAAAATTACATACGTATAAAAGTCCATGAATAGTTTTTAATGGCGTAAAAGTGATTAGGTACAAAATGAGGAAGTGGAGATTATATTCTCAAAAAAATAAAAAGGTTTAAATGAAAATATTGTGATAGACAGAAAATGATATGTCAGAGAAAACAAGGATATACAAAACAAATATAGAAATAAATTAAAGGAATTATGTCTCTAGGTATGCATGGGAGGGAAAGGCACAACTCACTTTGGAGACAATCGGTTAATAACAGGCGATTGAGGTTCAGTATCTCGGTGGAATCTGTCTTTCCAAATTTTGGCGTCGGCCGCCGTTATGTAGGTCACGCTAAAAATTAATTCTGATAATAAATTATTCACAAGTGCTGCTAGAATAGTCATAGTTTAGAAGGTGTATGCAACAGAGAGTCGTAAGAAAAGAAACATTGGTGGACACCAGAACTAATATGAGAAGGATAGTGCAATTGACATATGAACGGCATATTAGCGTCAACGCGCTTCAAAACTTTGTTTGCAAATGCTTATCCATCATTCCACGCAAAATACGTGTACGTGCCAAAAGATCCAATTCAGTAGCAAATTCATTTTCAGTTAATTTCACTTAGGACGAATTAATTGTATTTTTCAGGATAGTGTGTCCTATGACGTATTTTTCGTTATACTCCCCCCCCCCCCCTTTGAGAGTACAAATTTTGGTGAAAATTACCGAGGTCCCTATGCTTTCTGTAAAATGGACCAATGCAAGCATTTCCCCTCGTATCTTAGTAGTCACAGTGGTGTTGTTTGGAAGCAGAATTAACAAAGAAATCATACAGAAAGTGAATTACTTTGCTTATAGTGAAGTAATACTTTTAGAACACGAATTAATCCACTTTTGAGTCTCATGAAATTAGACAATTTCCATTAAAACTTAAATGAGACCATAAAAATTTGCATACACATCAGCAAACTACATTTAATAATGTGAAATATCATATCACAATATGTTGGTGTAGTATTAACACAATCGACTAAAAATTACTGATTATACTATTTTAAAAAATCTAAGAAGCAAAAAACTGATCGACAATAATTGAGAAGATCTAAGAGGACTACTATGATAGCAAAGAAGAACGGAGCCAGAAAAACGAAGGATTGTTTTCAGCTCTACATCTATGGAGATTAATAGTCCGAACATATCCTGACTTAATAACAGCCAAGAATAGAAGAATAGAAATTCACCGTAATTCAAGGAAAACTAAGAACTGAGCTCGCTGGAACGACACCTCAGTGCAGTTTAATCTCAGCGATTGTCGTAAATTTTAGACTCAAAGTATGGTACCGATTGTCAAATTAATGCCTATGCTTAAATATTAATGAGAAGGGCAAATGTAAGTAGTTTATGTCACGCGAACAAGTAAGCAATCAACTGGGATGAAACATCAAGTGTTTGTCCCATGTTTCATAATTCTAATAATCGCAAAATTATACCTAACAAAATCTCTTCTTTTTTCAAGGTTTGCTTTTAAACAGTTTTCACTTGCAAATAAACCATAGCTGTCTATAATTTTATATTAAACTAAATGATCGATTCACGTATAGGTAATTCAATTCAATTGGTATTATTGAATTTATTTCAGCTAGAAACAATTTTTTAAAAGTTGATGGGTACCTAGTTTAATACCATTATTTGCTGGGAAGAATTGTTAAAAGGCGCTCACGACAAGCTGGCCATTGAATAACAAATAGTGCTCTAAAACAGCTGAAGAATACCACCTATATAAATCTATATTCTTCGACTAATTCCCCAATAGGTTCTCTAACACCCATCATAATAAGTTCTTGTGGATGATAAGGTGTTTAAAGATGCCTATACCCATCGCTGTCATTTTTTGAAGTCTTAGTTCGGCATTAATCTGTGCTCATCTAGTAAAAGCGATTACTAAAGAGAAGAAGATTATTTGGAAGTTCACGGACCCTGAGCTAAAAGGATCGTAGAGTTGATCTTTCCAGAATGCGACAGGCCTCCACTACACAGGACCAAAACAACGTTCGAACTCTGCAAGTACCGATTTCCATGTGATCGAAAGCAAACTACAGAACATGTGGCTTATCGATGGCTAAAAGAAGCGTCTGATGGCTTGCAGAGCTGAATACGGTGGATTTTTAAAAACCAATTATAAGCACCACAATTATACTCTTAGTAATCTAATGTAGTAAACATTGAAAGTCTAGAAGAGAACTAGCGCTTTTAAAGACTAACAGATATTGAATATATCGCACCCATATCGAATACTTGTGAGTAAGAATTAAACAGTTATTGAAATGTTCAAGAAGGAGTAAAGAATATGGAGGGAAAGAAAGGGAAAGGAAGAGGGAGAGAGAAGTAACGAAATGACGAAAGAAATGGAATGAGAGATAAAAATGACTAAAGAGATGGTTTAAATGACGTACTTGCACTGGGTGCCAATAAGGTTCGTTCGTTTAAGAATAGCTCGAGCCTGTGACGATGCGGCATTTCGCAGACTTTCGCTGTTAATCTTCACTACATAGTCGCCGACCTGTCATGGACACCATTAAGGTGCTAAATATATTTGGCATGTATATTAAAATTATCCAAGAAAGCACAATGATGATATTATGGTTTTTACTATTTCGAAACAATGTTATACATTTTTTAGCAAATGAACATATTTTTTTGTCATTTAAGCTAATGACGGAGTTTAATTCAGATATATCGTTATTATAGTAAAATATAAGGTTTGATTTAATTTAAGTTAATATAAACTCTAAGAGTGTAGATATCAAATGAAATATGCTAAAAGAATTGTGAAAATGATACCTGAATACGTCCGTCTAGAGCGATAGCTTTTTTTCCACAAATGCTTTTAACAACACATCCATTTACTCCTTTGTCTCGGTTCGCATCTAAGACGACGCCTAAACAATTGAAATATAGTCAGAATTTGTCCAAACACTTTATTTGTCATGCTATGCATAATTGCCACTTTCTTGAAAATGGTTTGCGCATCGGTTCAATATCCTTCAAGAATGAATAGTTTGACTATTTAATTAGATGCTTAGATATATTAGTCTCTTTTGACTGATACTGTGTTTATGTATCTTTTCCAGATTTCTTCTATAGAGATTGCATACATGTTTTTCAAGAAACAATAAGCTTTGTTCCAAGGCAAATGTCTAAATCAAGAAACTTACCAAGAGGTAACGCTCCTTTCGTGATCTTCACACTTCTTTCAAGATGCGATGGAAGAAAAACCACGTCATATGCCCATGATCCTCGTAATGAAAGTGGCGAACCAACTGGAGAAATAGATCTTGTGGAGCAAGGAGACCACGAAGCCATAGAGAGATCGGACTATAAACAATAATGTAGCTTGTATATCTGATACCGCTGCAATATACTTAATTGGTGGAAAATATAAACAGAATCAGTTAAATATCTACCTAAGTCTAACAAGTACATACTACTATTGATCTTTTCTGTGAAAACATCTAAATCATCCAACTAATTTTTTGTAACAACAATGCTCTATTTAAATAAGAAAATTAACATTGGCAAAAAGCGCTAAACCACTAATTTAAATGTCCATTACATATATAAGGATCATTCGATTTCTAAACAGAAAAGATGTGTGGTGACAAAAATCAGACTGACAAATTCAAAATAGTGGAAATAAAATAGGATAGAAAGTGTAAAACATACTCCGTCTAGACTACGTTGACTTCGTGAACAAGATGGACTTCGAGAGGGATAGTAGCTCTGGAAGACACAAAGACATCAAGACAAAAGACATGCAGCTCAAATGAGGGATGAGCTACTTCTAGCAACCATCCTCTCTGAATTTTCTTAATTTGGGAATCATTCAAGTTATATTTCATTTCTAAAAAGAACAAATAATACCGAGTGGTATGATTGTGTAAACAGTAAAACTGAGGAATAGAGAAACAAGGGAGGGAGCGTTACACGCCATGCCACAAGATGTGCAGAGATATATAGTTATTTTTCTCTTTAGCGGCCAACTGTTTTTGATTAACTTGACCAGTTGATGTTATGCTTTCATTCAACAATAAAATAAGGTTAAAATTAGAGAATTGCTTCCATTAAATCGTCTTATAGGCACTATTGTATTTTAGTAAACGAATGCAAATCTAGCCATTTACATTAAAATTAGACAATGTAAATAAGTATAAACACTGATGGCTATATACTATTATCTTCTATTATTCGATGAAGAGCCAAGAAGTTTCCATTACCACATCATAACAAATATATAAAGATTAGGAACCAGCGTCAAATTTCCGATCTGATACATCTCAGTTTTTCCCCCAACATATCTTATTTTCCAAAAAGCCCTATTCAAGCAATAAGCAGTTCATGAATCATGAAAAGGAAAATTGATAGAATATTTTAAAAAAAAAATCCTGGACTACAGTTTCCTAGAATATCTCAAGCACTGAGCAACTGTAATCACAAAATTGGACTAACTTTGAGGAGATATATATAAATTGAACTAAAATAAACGCAAACATTAGAAATAAGCCAAAACAATGAACAGCTGGCTGTTCGGAAACTAAATCTTTTGTTCCCCTTTAAATATGAGCAGATTTAGCGAATCGGTAGGTGCANCAGAAATCCGATGCTAATTCGAAATCTGTGCTCAGAATTTCAAGATTCGTACTCAGAAGAAGGCTACGGACGACGCAGCAGAAGAGTTCTGCTTTTGCATTCTACGGTTGCCATGATGCACTGATGTTCATTATTATAAAAATTTATCTAGAAATTTCGTTTTATATTAGTGATATTTTAGCGAGTTATGAACAGCGACCATGCAGTCATGACTACAAGATTTGTGAAACTATCATATTTTCACAGTGAAGCTATGATAGAACTCTTGGTTTGAAAGTAAGAAAATGGACATAATTTATGAGGTACCTGAGGATGTAACTTCCTGTACTGCTCTGCGCCTATCCACACAGTTTCTTGGCTTGATGTTATCACCGAAGTCTAAAAGTAGCGCTGAAGTACAAATAATCAAGTGAAATTTATCCAACAACAACTGGTATTAAAAAACTGCTAGTAATGCAGTACACAGAGCAAGGATCAATAGAGCAGTATCTATATTAGTCCCTGCGAAGAACTAATGGGATACTTGTATACGAATAAAACGCGGAAAGTTATTTTAGTTTACTTGAGGGAGGCCATCCATCAAATTTTGATTTTTTTGTCACATGATTTCGAAATAATTGTTCTTTGAGAAAATGTGAATGGTTTAAACGATAAATAATTACTATTAAGTGCGACATGAATTAAACAGATGTCTAGAACTTATTCACAGGATAGGCTGCAATGTCACCAATAGCAATATCCACAAAAGAAAACTGAGTTGATCAAATACAGAATTTAGTGAGGCTAAACAAAAGGTTAAGAACTCCAAGTAGATTCCCACACGTTCCCATTAATAGTTTATTTACAGCTATTTTGCAAGAATTTAACGCTCAAACGATTACTGACATTTACAAATTGTTCACCTATGAGTTGCTACAGCTGTCTACGAGGAAAACCACAATGATGAAATAAGTGCTCAAAAAACCAGATGGACGTTAAAAATTTGCCCAAATTTTCTTTAAATAGAAAATAATGATTGAATTTAAATGTAAATACAATTATTCTCTTAATTTTTAAATAGTCACAAAAAGATGCCACATTTTCGCAACTTCAGAATGAAATATAAGAAATATAGTTTTTGCCGTTGGAGAAAATTCGGTACTCGTGGAAGCAAAAAGTATGTATAAGAACATTAATTAATATTGTCACTGGAGCTCAAATTGCAACAATGGAACTAAATGCAGCGGAAAGCTGTGGGTTAATTGGAGTCGAGAAAGAGAACAAAAAATGAAGAGCAAATGAAGTGCTTGTTTTGCTTCATTCAAGTCCACTCGCGTTCTTTAAAGCCCAATATACTATGAATTATTACTAAATTACGAAAATTAAATGTTGCAGCAAAGTAAATTAAAATAAGCACAAAATATAGTAAGTGTTAAAAGGGAAAGAATATAAGAATGAAGTTTCGCTAACAAAAGAGAGCAAATAGTAGCCATATATATGATATAATCTAAGCTTTTAAAAATAAACAGCGTTAAACAAAACTATAAAATTAAATGAAAAATAAATTTGTCATGCGGATATTTTTGGGATACTACACAAAATATAAGAATAATAATTATATTGAAATTACATGAAAAAATCAAAACAAATTCTGGGGGAATTAAACAAACCTGTCTTCTTTTTCCTCGCGGGCTACTGCCTCTGGCGAGTAGTCGTTCACTTCGTGTGAAGATTGGAGAATGTGATGAGGTACGGCACTAAAGTTAGATTTAAAATGTTTTAAATTTGATGGAAGAAAGAAGTTTGATAAAAGACTATTTAACACTGGTAACCAAGTGAAATCCACCGATTAAAATGCACCATTAATAGATGAACATGTTTCTAAGCAAGGATGGTTTTAATAATTATAAAAATGCCCAAATACCAGCGGGGATCGTAAAATGCAGAAAAATAAAATGTGGATAATGGAAAGATATGAGGTGTGGTGATAAACAACAGGTGAAAACTGGAATAAGTATTGCAATTACTAATTGAGAGACGCGACAAGTTAATGACCACATCTGAGAGCTGATGAATAAACTGCCTATAAAAATAATTTGTGATCAGAGGACAATAACCGCCAAACAAAACGAAATCCCAGTAAATAACTAATATAACACGAAAGCAGAATACTCCAGTGATAAGAAATCACTGCATTGTTAGTGTTGGAAAAACAGGAAATACGATTTTGAAAAAATAACGGTAAATAACTATGGTAGATGGCTAAAAGAGTATGCCCAGCAGTGGCCTTCCGGATCGATGAAGTCGGTTGTTGATCGACGCAAGCATTTTGATGACTAACAGACCCAGCAAAACACAACAACCGTGGGTTTAGGGATTAGCCATGTATAATTAGCCAGAAAAGACTGCGATATAAATGCAGGGTTTTCTTTATTGCTACCTTTTTCCCACTTCTCGAGACTAAGATACACACGGACTAAATTAATCAAGGAATCAAAGTATGAAACGCAGCGCGATACTCAAAAAACAAACGAAAGCAAGTGACTATTCGGAAAACATAATGCTAAAAAATGAGCAAATAAACATACATGTCCTGATAATCATTTTAATCGCTTAAAATTACTTTAAATGGATATTAGAAAGATATAAATACCTACTGTAGGCATGATTATCTAGTAAAATAATGTAGTCGTTTAAGTAGAAAGTAATAATTAAAATAGTTCACATCAACCTATATTATGGGTAGAAAGGTTTAAAAAAGGGAGAACTCTGCTAAGGAAGCCTGGTTCAGTAATGAAATATTGACAAGCTTGCAACCAGAATACGGAAAACATAAATTATTTAAGAACCATATCAATTGATTCTTACATCCACATGACGTAGCTCTTAAACTTAACGATATAATGAATTCTTTGGCATTAAGTGTGCAGGACTAGTTGATGACAGTATATCGTATCGCCTAGAACTAGAATATCGCATACTGGAGAATCAGTTTCTAGGAGAAGAAAACATTGCGAGCTTCGAGTCGACAGAAGTTCACAGAAGTTTAGCTTGTGCATTTGTGGTATGGATAGACTCAAAGTGAGTGGCAGCTCTGCGGAAATTCTGTTTAGCGAAACAACAGCTGCTGATTGAGGCTTGATAAAAGCACGAAAGAGATGCCTGAGAGAAGGACTTTAGGAACATTTCTGGTGTCAACTATTACGATTTTTTCCACAGAACATCTATGAGATTTAAAAATTTTTTTTACATAACTTCATATTATCTTCATTGCTGCAATTGTATAAATGATTAAGATCAAGTATTTTTTGACCTTAAATAGAAATTGCATTTATTTTAATACTGATAATCTTATAATGTCAAATTAATCTACGGGGAAATCTTTTTATCGGGTAAAAGAGCAAGCTTGAGATTGGTTTCAATTAAATAAAACTATGCATTTTATGGAATAAAAATATAATAAAATGCAAGCTCAATTTTAAAAGTACGTAGTTTTCGAATTTTAGAACAATCGCTTATTGTTGTTAAAACCATACGAAGCTCAAAAAGAAGAGGAAATAAGCCTAGTAAGCTAATGGACAAAAACGGTGCACGAAAGTATTAGCCTTAGCATTCACAGTCAGGTCAAACTTGATCCTCTTTTCGACCACTTACGTGAGAATCATTAGACGTTCAATTTCACGCCTCTTAGGTTGGCAGTTTTGAACTTCATAAACAGCTAGTGGCAGTGAGAAGTGCTTCAGAATCATATTTAATTACAAATAAAGAAATATTAATTTTGATTGTGTACAATCTGAATATGAGATTTCGCAGTAAGTAATAGTCTAAAAGATATTCGTCTTGTTTGCACTAGACTTAAATATTTCTGCTTTGATATTATGCCAACTTAACACTATCTACAGTAACAAATAAATAAATAAATAAATAAATAGAAACTTAATACGAAATCACTTCTAGAAATTTCAACTGTGACAAGAAAGATGGTGAATCAAAGTATTGGTATGAAAAAATAAAATATTTAGTAGACAAATTACCTGGTCTATTGGTACTGGTTTAGCGATTCCCAGTTTTACCCTCCCCATGGGAGCAGCTTTCAGGACAGCAACAGCTCGTTCGATACTGAAATACGGCTTTTGATCAGACAAGGTATTTTTATGAGCAGAATCACTCCGTTACGTTTATTCACGAAAATAACTACGAGATCATCTTTCGATCACGATTAACAAACATGGAATTCCACCTAATTTCTCAAAAACTGAGAATGATATCTATAGGATACACCTAAAGATTAGCTTTCATATACAAGCATATTTCCGTTATATCGATTTGATCCTATATGTAGCTAACTAAAATACATAGTCACAGAGAATTTCTCTCACTCCTAACGACATTTAAAATCTGATATTATCTGAGTCATCGAATGGTTACATATTCTTATACTAGATACCGTTTTAAAAAATACATTTCTTGCACTAGACCCTATTTTAAACAGGCTGAAAAGTTGTACCTGCAGTTGCTGAGATCATGCTGGTTAACAAAGAGCAGTCGATCGCCCGGTACTATTCGACCGTCTGCTTGGGCCAATCCTCCAGGCACCAAAGACTGTACAACGATCACAGATTCTCCAGGATGTAATGGGTCCTAAATCATTTAACCAACGAGATTTATGAGCAATGCAGTTTTTAACAATCAAAGTATGCTAAATAATCATATTATGAAATATTTAACAAATATTTTCTGAAAGGTGGTTAATTTACTGATATTTATTCGCACCAAATTCCTAAAAAAAAAATCGAAAGCTCTAGTAAATGAACTTTCAGCCAATGTATTTCGAGTTGTTAAGATACATATTAATATAAATGAAATAGCTTACCTGGTAATCAACAATTGAAAATCCTAATCCCCTTGAGTCTTTCTCTAGGAAAAACACCAATGGAACGCAGTTCCATATTGCAAGACCTAAAACGTTTACGCTAAGGTAAATAGAAGGTAGCAAGGAACGTCGTTAAGTGAAAGTATTGAGACAATTCGTCAGAAAAACGTGGCGTACAAACTAACGGACTACTTTAAGAATGACGCTTACCTTCTGACTTATTTATCTTTGTATTTTAAATAAATGTTTTCCGTTATTGTAAACTCCGGTGTTAAAATACTTTCAACCCATTTAGTTTATATTAAACCGCTTATATTCGTCAATTTTCTAACACAACAACTTAAGTAATCCCATGGTCTCAATAACAAACAGCAAATGCAGTTGCATAGAGAGATCTTAATTGTCTCGGACAGCTGAGCTATAAGTCATCTCAGATCATTTCACTTCCCAAATAAATCTCCTTCTTAATCTATTTATAAC
Source organism: Heterorhabditis indica (assembly GCA_020740425.3). NCBI lineage: Eukaryota > Metazoa > Nematoda > Chromadorea > Rhabditida > Heterorhabditidae > Heterorhabditis > Heterorhabditis indica. Next base: position 127,124 of record JAJAVP010000053.1, read on the forward strand.
TTTATCCCTATCTAAACATATTTTGTTGTGCCAAATAAATATAATATTATGGTTTAAGTCTAAAATTATCTGATAAATAATACCTGTGAAGGGCTCAAGAGAGCGAGATCGCAGGCGGCGAGACACTTGTCGAAGTAAAACATCTGTATCGGATGATGGGAATGGGATACTTACTTCTGACTTGGCCTATAAATATTTCTGCTTTCTTTCTCATACGTATTAAATTTGTCTTCTTATACATTCTCGTTGTTCTCTTTTAAATATCTGATCATTTTGACTATTCTTATATGGTATTTGTAGCAATGGAAATATAAGACCGACATTTCTATCAATAAAGATAATTTAAATGTAATACGGTAATATAACTAAATATTCTATCAAGAAGAATCAACCTTAACCATCCTGTCCTGGCCTGCGGCCAATAGTGGATATGCTAATGGGAGACTCCTTTCCATCTTCGGTTGGAAAAGGTTAACATGCTGCATTTTCCTCGCCACAACAAGAGTCACAGGTGCTCCCGAATGTACAGCTCTAGTTAGAGCTTGTCGAACGGTTACATGTGATTCGCCGTAAAGAGGTGAGTGGTTAACCTTAAAAGTTAATTACTTATAGGCTTTATGAATAAAAAGTACAGTAAACTACATTTTAGAAAAATTATATTCAGTATATGTGAAAAATAAATCCATTGCAAATAGATATTTAATTCTACCGAAATAAGATAATAGGAAAATAGTTAATATTAAGAATGTATTACTTCCTAGAGAACTAATCATGCAAAATATCTGCTTACCTGTAAAAGTTCATCTCCAGCTTGTAACAACCCTGTCTCAGCGGCTGGGCCGCCTTGTCGAATAGATTCTATATAATGATGAGGACATAGTTGATGTCCATTCAGAACATCTACGGTACCTAAAATGCTTTTTTGATAACATCTTACCTATTACTTAAATATATCTGATTAAATTCCGTAATTTAAATATTTGAATAACTGAGAAAATGTTGAATAAGCACGTAAGACCTAAATAGAACTACGTTATAAGTACCTTGGAATAGGCCATACTCACCTTCTAAGGAGATGCCCAGACCCCCATCACCAGCCTCTTTTCTGTCTGGTCTGACAATCGCTGATATGATGTCTATATCATTTGATAAACGACGCTTCCATTCCGTAACCAAGTCGGGATTAGATGACTGGACGTCTATTACTTGAGTGTCAGTTTCCTAAATTCCTCATATTTATAAGCGTACTAGGAGCACTATAATATTATAATCTATTATCCAACAAAATATAATGCTTTTAGTAGAAAGCCAATATTTGAATACAAATTAAAGTTGTTTTTATGAATATACTTTGGGTAATAAGTTGGTTGGTAGTAATACCAAATAATGGTAAATATTATATTTCATCTTATTCATAGTTTGATATATTTTCTAAGTGAGAAGTCCTCTTCTAGAGGTCTTTCGATAATCTCTAATTCAATAAGGCCGTCTATTTGGGGGAAGCAGCTCATCAGTGGCGATGAGTGGTAGGGCACGACCAGATATTGATCCAGAATAACATGAAGTGCAAAGAAAAAAGTGAAAATAAATATATGCCAATATGAAAAATCAGATGATTATTCTGCTAGTAGATGATGGTATTATAAAGTCTAACAAGAAAGTAGTTTAGAGAACAAATGAAATGTAAAGATGAAAGAAGGAAACGAAGTGTGGAACTTTCGTACAAAGCATTACGTACTTGTTCCTGCAGCATTTTAAGGCACTGTGCTTGTACACTATCCGGAGGGAATCGTATTAATTTCAGGGTCACTTTATCTCCACTTTTGACCAAAGTTCGCACGGAGTCTGCATGAGAGAGATGTTCTAGTGATGTTCCGTTTACCTAAAAACTGGGCTATAACAATGATATTATACATTATTTCGCAGGTCTCCTCCTTCCTGCAAGCAATAACCGTTAATTATTAATGCTAGCCCTAACATATAATTAAATTTAGTATTTCGACATAATATCATTTGAAGACGTAGAAATAGAAATTATCTTAGGACAATTTATGAAATTATATCGGCTTTTACTTAGCAATTACATTTCAATAATTTAGATACATGTGGAATTTCATCCTGTATTAGTAGAATATTAATAGCTTTCCCGGGACTTGAAATAATGGTGCAACTGCTTAAAGTTGATCTACAAATGATCAAACGAATCAATCACTGCGGAGGTCATGGGAAAAGATCAAAAGTAGAAGCTAGTGAAGTGGGCTATTATCGTAGAAGTAAAGCGGCTGAGGCGGAGTCGGGCGGTTCGGCCAAAAACAAATCTCAATTTCGGGGCGGAAAATCTAGTGGCAAATGCATTAGAAATGAGGAAATTGAAAAAGAACAATTTAACAATAATTTCAAAATTAGAGCAAATACCTTTATCCTTAAGTAAAACATTTAATTTCACTGTCTTATTGATTATAATATATCTTGAACGAACTGAATTCATAGGGTAAATTCGAGATGCAACATATTTAATTTTGACTTTATTGTGGCGTTATTAAACTTTTAAAGTAGTCTAATAATATACTTTTAAACATAAAAAAGAGTAGACTGCAAATAATCTCCTGCCTTTGAAGAATTAATCTTATACACTTTAAAAATGACCGCCGATTTAAATTAGTAGTAAATAAAAGTAAATATTTAGAAATACTCATGCTTTACATGGAATATGACTATTACAACTAACTATTAGAAAAAGCAGGAACAATGGGGCAGTGATGGCAAAGGCAATAAGATTAATAGGTAGAAAAAAAAGTGGGACAGTTTAATATAATAAAATATACCTCTAGAATAAGATCATGTACCCAAATTCGACCCGATTGGGTGGCCGCTGAACGTGGAACAAGTGACTTGACGAACACGCCCCCGATCTCCTCTGAAATGGTCTATCGAATGCTAGCGAGGATAAATCAAATTACTCACCAGAGCGCCCTCTCCAGAAGGAAACATTTAGTAGCCAATGATGAAAAATGATCAAACTATTAGAAATAAGCTTTGGTGGTTTAGTTTACTCTAACTTCACGTTTGCTTCTCAAGATTACTCATTACATTTCATTAACTATGACTACTCGCTGATATCACTAAATTAGATGTTCCTGTTTTCATGGCACTTCAAGTTTTCCGCCTATAAACAGCCATTTTTCACGTAAAAATACCACTAGCCTTTCTCAGAATGTAATTGCAGAAGTAATTAATAATAACAATATGAATGAAATCGCATTAACATATTTATGTGAATGCAGAAAGTACTTTCCTTTAATTACTAAATATCCCACCTTTTCTATGCACATATCCTGCTACAGTAATGCCTAGCCCTAGAGCGGGGTCCCTGATAAGAGTGACTTCTACAGTCTCGTAGTTAGTAGTTTGCCAATTCTCTCGTAGAAACACAGTCAACGCCTAAAATCAGATAAAAAAAGAATGAAAAGAAAATGCCTTACGCGATACAGAATGTCTGTCATTGACTAATGGTTCTTAAGTGGTAGGTGCATTTAATGACTTTGCTTTTGTTTCAACGCAAAGTCTGACATAACATTGAGCATTTGTACTGCGTAGAGACGCTGCTTTATTTCTTCTAATGGTTTATTTAAGGTGTTCTGCAAAAACATGCCATCAGTATTTATTTCTGGTATTTAAAATGTTGACAAGCTTTTGGAAAATATGAAGCCAATAATAAAAGGAAATGGTTAGAATCAAATTGTACCGCTTTAGCATTTATATTATTTAGGAGCATAGACATAAACCGAAAACAAAATATTTGGTTTATTCTTCTTTGCTACTAAATTAGATCTAGAAATCGGCGTTTTAAAAATTTGCGAACTGCTTTAAGAATATATTTATGGTCGATATCTATAATTATTACAATGAGAAAGGAGAAAGTGAAAATGAAATTATATACACATGCACGGTTAGTCAGTGGAGGTAGATCATAAGTAGGTGCGACTGAATGGACAGAGTTGGCAGGTCTTAAAGGGATAGTAATGTAAGCCTATAACTCACCTGTGCAGCCATATTACATAGCGGCGACTGAACACCGCGTGCAATGTTTTTGACATTCTATACACATCTGCCACTTTTAACATCAAAAGATAAGTTTTCCCTGAGGAAGACATGACTCAAAACATCACGCGTTTTCGACGCAGTCCCCACGAAACATTAGTGGAAAATGATAGAAGGGTAGATAGTGAAACAACAAACAAAATGTAAATTGCACCAACCATTTCTTGAAGCGTCCGAAGAGATATTTTAGTTGTAGTCGGAGTTTGTGGCGATGAACCAGTGGACCGAGACGCATTGCCATTAGGGAGTGCTTTTGTCTCAGATGTTCCTTCGGGTGCTGCGTGAATCTTAGAAACGAGACAAGGAGGAGATGGCAACGAGATTGTTTCTGAAGCCGAAGAAGGTTGCACAGCTGCATCGTTCGTCGAAACACTAGGTGTTTCTTGTAAAGATGGTTCATCGACAGTTTTTCTCTCTTGCGCAGTCAATTCTAGAGTTGAGGATTGCTGGGAATGGTTACCATTTGTTGCGTCCACTTCCGACCCTAAATTATGTTTTCACACTAACTACTTCCACAGAACCTGTCCTAAATCCAATATAGCTTTTGCTAATATAATTATAAAGTAGTGGAGCCTACAAATAATTTCACATAATAGAAATGTCTCATTTGTTCAACTATTACTGGATTATTATAAGTATTATCATTAAAAGATACAAAACTAAAATAAAACCTCTTCTCTTTGTGTTCTTCTCTTCCTCCAGTGCGTTACTTATCGATAGCGATACCACTGACGGTGTCCTTTGCGATATCGTACACTCTGACATCGTTCGCATCTGTCTTTGTATATGTTCTTCGAGTGATACTGCGCACAAAGCAGCTCGCGTAGACATAGTCCAACAATCTGAAAAAATACAAACATACATTTAGAAAAATTTATTAACGGTTAAATGCTATATGAATTTGTTTACACATACAAGCATTGTATTATAATAACCATTTATAATACCTACTTTTAAGATTTCAGTAGGTTATTATTGCAAGAGTGCAATATAGGCTTAGGCGAAAATATATAGACATTTTGGTATACGAATACTTCGGCGATAATCAAGGTTTTTCTGAGGAAGATGAAGATGGATGGTAGTAAATAATCGGATTATTTAGAGGAAATTTCTTAGTGATTGCACGGGACCTAGTAAGAAAAACAAGACATTCTTAAAACTAATCCTAATCAGGTAAATATTGTTTTCACCACGAAATTAATAGTTGAAACACTCTAAAATCCGGGCGACAGAGGCCATGAGTGTTCATTTTATTGGTGACACTATCGGTACAGATGTGATAAGCCAAAAAACCTCTTGCCAGGTTATAATCTTGAATTCGCAATTACTGCTAATAATCGCAAAGTCAGAAAGGATCACTTAAGTGAACAATTTTTAACAACTCCCATACGTAACTAATATTTCGAGAACCAACTTTGTTTAACAAAATTAATATAATCTACTATTAAATCCAGATGTACTCCTTAAAAACAATAATTATACTTGTTTGCGCTGTATTATAAACTAGAATTTGATTTTAATAACTAGCAATAGAATGGAGAACTGCGAATGGTTAGTTATAAATATTAGTGTTGGTATGTAAATTCATTCATTCTATTTACTTAGTTATGTATTTATATAAAAATAGATAAGCAAACAAGTTGTAGGCTAACATGACGACAGGATACCTTGGGTTTTGTTTTGGTAAAAATACATGGTCACATCATGAGCGTTGTTTATTAGGAAAAAACAAAATATTGATTTCAATGGGAAAGCGGTCGATTCCTCTAAACACGTCCATTATGTGTGGCTATTAGTGCTAACTGGGCACGTTAACGGAGAATCCCATTGAGGAAATGAAAATAGATATCAGGAGTAAAACGCTTGGACGCACTCCTCCAAATCCAATTTGGTTCATCGACACCCCAACAGAAACAGAGTTACGATAGAGTGAAAGCGCGCAGAAACAGGAGACAATGTTGTGGTAACAAATAAATGATGACTGGACCATATAACCAAATGCTAAATATTAATGCTGTTATGAAGAGAAAAATAGAAGCAAAATATGCATCACCTTGCTATTAGACAATTAATTTCCATTCTAAATAATCAACGGCAACTCAATCAACATAATGCTTATAAATAAAGATTTTATTGAAAAAAAGCTCACTGCTGGTGTCTGGTGGTCTCTCAGCATAGTTGATTGGTCGTCCGACAATCATCTCCACAATAGGATCCTGCTGCCGAAGAATTGTCGCAACCTGCAATAGGCTTTGTTTGATGCTTCAAACAGAAGTAATATCGAAGAAGTCAGAAATTCTTGTACAAAATTATAGGGTTTTAACAAAGAGAACGGACGACATCTGCAATGCCTTAACCTATTTCCTAGCCGCAAATTTTCTTTTATATACGCGTATAAATGATATTAACCTATTCTTGCTCACGGTTCACCAAAATGACACTAGGAATCAAGTGATTTAAAAGACAAATATATATTAAGGTTTAAAGCCCAGTGTACGCACCAAAACCTCCGATACAGATGTTAAGTTTAATTTCGCGACAGTATTACTATTTGACTTAACAATTTTTTATGAATATATCAATTGTGTTTAATTAAATGTTCAGAGTTCTTCCTTTTATTGTCTTGGATAATTTCGTTCTAAACTTTCACTAAAACAACTTTGAGGAAGTCAAAATAGATGAAATATGGCCCAGATTTACTCTCCAAAACTGAATGATTTAGATTTAGTGAATTTACTGGTCAAATTTCCTCAGCACAAGTCTTTAAACTTCTCATGAACTCAAAACAACTGATAATACAACTCAAACTTTGTTTTGAATCCACGAGAGAGTTTGCAGTCTTGTTGAAGCGTCCAATTATAAGATGCGAAGAAATTGTAGACCCGGATATCCATTTTCAGTAGTTTCCTCTTGGAAGTATTTGGCTTCAAGTCTAGTATGCTTCTGATCAAGTACAGGAACTTTCGGATGCGACTACACCGGAGGCGANTGGGAAGGGCGAATTGCCTCGTCAAAATAATGCGTCGTAAACTACCCCATTTAACTGAACTTAACTTTCTGTATCAAAAATTTTGACAGGATCAATAAATAGCAAAATTATTTCTTGTTAAATTTGTAGTACTTTATGTACATTGGCCAAATAAAATATTTGTATCTATTAGAATTATTACCAGTTATACCTGCTGACTACTCATTCCATGGGTATTTACATTTCCTACTTGTAGAATGTGATCACCAGGACGGAGTCGTCGATCCTTAAAAAGTTCACATATTACTTTGTTATTTAACATTTTAAAATATTAATTCCTAGATACCTCATTTTTACTCCCTCTTTAAGCAAATTTTTTCACAGATAAATTAAACACAACCTTAGTTTTTAAAACTGCAATAAATACAACAAATGCATATGAATATTTTGACGCAAAATACAATATTTTCAGTGGGGTTTTACCTCTGAGTTTTGATAATTGATTATGCTCAATGTTCCTTAGTTAATGTAATACATAAAATATATCACCTTATCTGCTGGGCTACCAGGTAGTATAGTTTTGACAACGACACCGGTGCTGGTGCCACCGACAATGCCGAAGCCGAGACCACCACCCTCGGTTGAGAGCCGGATCACTTCCACTTGAACCCAGTCTCCGGACAGCTTTAAAAATAAAAATTTTTTTTTAATTCTGAAGAGATGGAAAAAATTATAGATTTTACATATATTTCAATTATCTTGATGCTCTATATTTAAGAGATAAAAACATTAATACATACCCATACTCAAATTCACAAGATATATGTACTATACAAGCTATTTCCCAGCTAAATTATGCCTTACAACTAATATGTTATATATATGCATAAATTTATGTATCATAAACTGATATGCAATATTTCTATAAAATAAAATTTCGGAATTTACCCACCATACTTATAAATGGAATCATGATGTTTGCTTGCAAAAATAAGAATGTAAATGTATTCAATAGAAATATACATAGGGTGATATTTCTTTACATCACAGTATAAAGGGTGAGAAAAAAAAGGTGCTAAATAAAGAATTTAGTAGAGAATATTGGTAGTATTGATGTTATTGATAAGTAAATAAATTAGAGAAAAAAGCTGTTGATAACTTGGATGGCAGTGCGGAGTGGGGTTTGGGTCCGAAATCAAATCGCCATGCGAGCAAGCCTTTGTCAGACGAGGATAGCATTTCCGCGATGAGAAACAGCTGCACTAAATATGTGGCTGTCAGCGCTTCATTTTTGATCTACTATTACAACTATACCCGACAAGTTAGGCTATTTTTTTCAAGCAGAAAAATTAAGAAATCAAAAAATCACTAAACACTGTTTAGAAAACAATAATTTCGAATATAAAGTCGGAGCTTTTTTTCTTTTAGATCTATTGTTAATAAATAAACTACAACATGTGAATTCCTGTCAAATAACTATTTTAGGTACGTTCACTACTTACATGAGTGATGATCAATAAGCTGAAAACAGGAAATCTATTTTTATGCTCAACACTTAAGCAAAGATATAATTTTCAAGACTCAGCAGTGAGGTCCACCTTGACGGAAAGAGAGTAATCACTAGCAATACTCATGTGGTGCTAAGACAACGAGCAGATCATTCGCAATCATCCTGAATGAGTGATTAACTGCTTTTCACCTCGCACCACCACATGCAAAAGCGTAATTGTAATTGTATGCCTGGCTTACTTAGAATAGTAGAAGAAATATGCACACCAAGAGCCGCGGCAAGGCTGGACATATCGATGAATCTTAACCAACGACCGACGCATCATCTAATAATATGCAACACCCAGCCCCAAACGTTTTCCTAGGCTAACATCAGCAAAATAGTATCCAGTCCAACAAATTTTCCATCAACTTCCATTCATATTCCAACCAAGAAATCACATCGTTCCATCACTTCCTACTTGCCCATTGTGTTTCCGCACTTATGTTCAATTCACACAAGCCCAACCGATTTATCTTATTAATCTTCTAGCTAATACCTCGTAGCCTATCATAAAACATCAAATATAAGAACTTCTAATCCATGCCAAAATATCACCATTAGTCAGGAATAAAGAGAAGCCTAGTTAAATGTGTCATCTTTTAGTTAAATTACTTACCTCTAATTATAGTAATCTGACTGGAGTTTATTAAATTCAGAATTTTCCATCTCAATACTTCTTAACAGATATTTTTGCACAAAATTCAATATTGCAAATTTGTGGGTATTGTTAATTCTAATAAAATCAACATAATAATCGAAATAAATGTTTCAATGCAATATATTTGGTGGAGGTAGTGTCTAAGCGGTTTCCTACGTCTGATGCAGGTAGTTCCCTGACTGGGTTTAGTCATGCTTTCTCTGCCAGCTAATCAGATATCCCTGGCTGGCCCGCAGAGTGCACAATTGGTGTGGACCGCAAAGTTTTTTCGCACGCTTATCTGAACCAGCAACTCAACAATCAATACCCTGGGTTCCACCTCAACTATCACTTAATTGCCTGCGAAGCTCTAAACACTTAGTTGTTATTGTTATGTTCTACTCTTTGAACCTTGCGTAAACAGTCACACGCAAATATACCATATTTTATGGAATCTACGGCAGAGTGTAATTAGTAGATATAGGATGTTTTCTCGAATCCTATCTGTCATATTTCTCGTATCTCTAGATGGCTCAAGTCTATGTTTGAAGATAAGAAAAACATTAATATCAGCAAAAGTTGGAAATATATATATAACTGCTACTAATAGTAGCATTGGAAGGACACGAATCCAATGAGGCCCTGTAGGCTTTTTATTAAGCCAAATAAAAGCAGATATAAGGACAATAGTAAGAAAGACATTTTTGATGCATAAATGAATAGATGAGCAGAAAGAGGATGTACATATAGATTTAATTAATAAAAATTGTATTGTGAGGTTAGAGTTCTCAAGCGATCTGTACATTTGTTATTTCACATATGATGAAACTGAGCTTAATAGACATTCTATCCATTGGGAAATGTCTAAAAGAGAGCCCAATTAGGCTCCGAATGCCTCAATTAACGAGCAACAATATGAGAAATGACGGGAAAGATAAAGGTTCAGTAAAATGGATGTTCCTACAGTACCAGTCAAAAATTTTCTCGGGTCACATATACAAACATATATAGAATATTTACCTTAAAAGAGATACATTATTTTAACATTAGTTGAACCTACCCTTGTGTCTAATATTTTTTACCAAACATCTTCCTAGCTAAATTATATTAAAACCCGAAGTATATCAATTAAACTAAAGCGACTTAAACCATGCCTGCTCCAATAGATCTATTATTATTATTATGATTCGCATGGAAATGTCGCTAATCACAAAAATAATTTTGTTTGTTTTCATCACCTAGATTAAGCTAATTTAATCTAAATTTTAATATTTAGACCTGGAATCCCGGCAGATTTTATCCAATTTTGCAGATTATAAAAATAGAAGTGTATAAATTTAAAATAACCCACTGTATTGTAGAAAGTGATATTACTTGGCCATCAAATTATTGACATGAAAAGCAAATATACATGTCAGGCAAAAACTATGATATTTAGGATATTGCAAAAGAAAAGCAGTGCAGAAATATGAAGACAACTCAATATTCAAGGACTTTGTTTACGAAGTAGTATAATATCAGAACAGCTCATAATTAGTGATCGTTTTCATAGTTCTACTACGCACCACCATGGCTATTATGAGCAGTGACAAGAAATAAAGCGTTAAAATCGAAAACAGAAATAAAGATCAAATTTCCAAAAACCTTACTCGGTTATTTCTTGTACAGCTACTCATTTCAGGCACTTGAAACTTATCTGCTTTCAACATAGTTGCAGATATGACGATAAGGTGCAGAGACAACGACAATTGGCAAGTGTATGAAATTTGAGAACAGGACTGGCGACCAAGATCATTGACAAAAATAAATGAACTAAGAATGATACTCGATGGAAAAAACATGCCATCAATGAGATGGGAGAGCAACGGGATCAATAGAGGAAAGCAAGAGAATTAGATAGCGGTGTCAGGGCATCAAATATGGTAGTGAGTAAACAAAAAAAGAGTGAGAAAGGATAGCAAGATGTAATTACTATAGGGATTGAAAAATGAATGTAGGTTTGATGGCGGAAGCGAATTATTTGAACTGAAGCGATTCTGCCATTAAGCCTTACTATTATTATGGCCATGTAATGGCCATATACGCCTGCGCCTGCCTTGTTTTTTGTTTAGCACAATATTGCAGCCAACAATTTCGAGCAAATTTTGCTGTACACCTGCTGATCTATCAAATGATAATGGCAAAATTAATAGCAAACATTTCGACAAATCGCAATCTTCGAACTCATCGGATCACTTAGTGCACCCCTGTATTCCCTGATTTCTATCAGCCTACTAGCACTGGCAACATATATCCTTGGCATATATAAAGAACATCCGTGATTTTAGTTATTCACCCGACATTGCGGAATAATTCGATGAGGACACATAAATAAATATCCAAAACAAAGGCCCACGTAAAGCTTTTGTTCATATCCAATTGGTTATTTTTTAGTGTATTATAAGGATTCAAAGTGGAGAAGAACGAACTTTCACTGAGTACAAACAAACAGCCGATAATTAGGCAGCAAATGCACAACAATTCCTGTAATTAGTGTACCGTTATAGCTAGATCTACCTGACCTTTAGGAGTGTCTCCATTTCTGTCATAAATTAGAATATATATAATCTATAATTAAGATACTATATGAGAAATCATTGGAAATACAACGATAAGCACATTCAAGTACTTGTTTATTCTTAGTATTTGTGTAGAAGGAAAGCAGATAATTCTCAGTCGGAAGTAGAACAGAAAAAATAAGCTACATAATCAATATTAAAATTATTACTACTAAAAATCATATTTGTTAATGATAAAAAAGAAAAGTGGTGAAATTAAGAGAAATGATATGATAGGAATGACTTATAGAAAGTAGGGTAGAGTAGAATTGTGAATTATGTGATATGAATTATTTCTAAACTAAATGCCATGAATACATTTAATTTATGCGCGAAATTCACAACATACACATATATACCATGGATAAGAGCGGTACACTTCCATTTCGCTTGCACAAGATGACCAGCACCACTGATTGATGAGAATTAGGCAGAAGGGAATGCTCATGGATTATGCAGATTTATTAGAAACCTATGCGAATGAATATATAGAAAGAACGAAGGTCGACAGAAACTCTGGTTGGATACAACAACCGTTCTACACATAGCACAGCCCGGACAAAAGCAAAGAATTCGAGCATTTGAAACTCGCCAAATTACTAATAATAATACTATTATTATTCTTACCACTATTATTATTATCATCATTATTATTTACACTACTTTGCTTGTTTAGCATAGTATTTCCAGTAATCCAAATCAATTTTTTAGCAAACGCCGTCCAGATATATGAAGCGGATGAGAAGTGAAGAATAGTATTGATATTTAAACTGACTAGTATAATTATTATGTACATTTCACCCAATGAACCCTCAATGCATAGGTAATAACTTCCGTTATGTGACTAGTGAATTTCCTGAATAACACTATTTCGAAGGTTCACATAGTGTATTCGCCTAGGATTACAAAAAAATAAATTAAAGAACCATCGAAACAAATGCACAATGAATCTAACCCACCACCATATTAGTGGACTCTCGAATAGCAGCAATAGCAATTAAGGATCCTTCGGTCTGTGCCCTATTGCAAATCTCCTCAAAGAGGACCGCAGTCGGCCCTCTCACTATCGGGCCTCCCGAGACTGAACTGACTGAAACCCCGCCTCGTGAGTTGGCTCCGCCCTCTTTGCTAGATTCGCACAGTGCATACCGTGTGGCGATAGCGTGAATGCAATCGCCAATTCGGATGCGTCCAGCAGATCTACAATAGCGAATTAATTGATCTCACTCTCGTGGAGGGTGGAGTTTGTTTGACATCTTATCTGCACTCCTCGTCTTACACAATATCTCGCAGTGACCACTTTCGGACTCGTAATTGGTAATGAGCTTGAGAGGCAGCCCCTGCCGTTCAGACGAGTCAATCGCATAAGCAGTGTGAACTAGCTCGTTAGGTCATGTATCATGCTTGGATAGCCGTAAAATCTATTGTCTTAATATGTTTTAAATGCGTATTTCCTCTTTGGCCTTTACATATTTTCCTCGCTCTATTAAAAATCTCGAATAAAAATGCTAGATTCTCCTTTATTTTCAATTATTCATTTTATTAAATTATCTGCTAATGCATTAAATAAGCAATGCCCATCGACGACAAAACTTACAATGTTTGTACTATAAGTAGCTAATTTAATTTATAGATTGTTCGTTGGATACGTAATGAGGTAACATAATAAGGCTCCTCTTCACTATACGGGGTCAAGTTTTCTTCAGTAGAATATATATCGAATTTGACCGTGGATATAGCAACTATAACTAACAAGTAGGAACAACTATTTCAATAAATATTTTTATGTTAGACTTTATAATGTATCATAACTAATGAGCTATCGAGGCTGACTTTAACGCAATTTGCCCTAAATTTGTCTCAATCCTACCACTAGCATTTTCTTTGCTACAATAACTCCCAGTCACTTTTAATACTTTACCTTCCCATTAATTAACACTATTTGATATAGATTCATTATCAGAACGTAAAGAGTAAACCAAATAATTTACAATTTACCTGGATTTTATGTCCTTTGGACCAGCTACTAAAAGTTTATTGTTCGGCTCTCTAGGATCTAATACCTCAGGTCGTAATGACTGTACATTTATTTCGGCGAACACAAGCTTCTGAAAAGAAAAAATCGTACACTCACATCCCACTTGATACTTATAATTTCATTTAGGCGGTAATATGCGAATAAGAATATCAGATATTTATAGATATTCAATTTTACTAGTACGTTAGTAGCAGGACAATAATCATTCCAAGATACCCATTTCACTAACTCATGTCCAGATCAACCTTTCAAATAATTTTTGACGCTTAGTACCAATAACTTATAAATAAACAGTTAAATATTTGTTAAAAGCAGCTGTTTAAAATTGTAGTTAAAGAAATGTATGCGTAGTATTGCAGATGTTGGTTTTTAGTTCATACAGTTTGTAGCATATTTCACATTAGCATAATGTTTCTATGACAAATTATTTATATAATAAATCACCATTGTTGCCAAAACGAGAATATACGTAATAATCGCTTAGAATAGCAAAATGTTCTGGATGCTCTATACTACTTTCGATGACAGTAGTTCTAACAAGCAGGTGCATTACGGATTCATATTTTGAAGGTTGCTTTTCTGTACTTAAAAGGATAATACAAGCTTCATCAAACGCAGATGCTAGAAGCAACCTGGCAAAAACATCGTCTTAGGAATAGAACTCCGAAATAAGACAACTACTGATTTCTTCACACAGAATTGATTGACTAGAATACAATATTTAGTTCATATGGAAGCACTAAGCTTAGTCATATTCAATAAAATGTAATGGGAAAATGCCTGAAAACAAAGTATATTTAGTGATGTATTCATAAATATAACTTTTGTTTAAAGTCGACCTAGTGTTTGTTTATTTTCTATACACAAAATATTCAGCAATGAACTTAACTAAACAGGAATATCAATGAATTGTCCACTAATGCTAAGAAGTTATTTCCTATTAGTTCCTGAGAAGCAAAAACCTAGCTGTAACAAATTAGACAGCGATGGATGAAAATTTTAAGACGTGTGAATCCTACACTGTTCATCTCGGCAATGAGACTGACTAATTAGTGCTTTCGGAAGAACTTTCACTTTCTGCAGACTATTGGTAGCTACTTCAACCTTACCCACTGAGCTAGAAAATGTACATGGAACACTATGGCACTGTTTACCAAATACCCCGAAACACTATGATAGGAATGCCAAATAAGAATTGGTAGGGAAGGTACCTGAGTAAACAGGTAATAAAAATATTGAACACCTCATTCTATAGCAAAATAAAACCAAATTATGAAACTATACTTAACTGATTTTCCTTTAAATCGTTCTTCAGTTCTTTTTCAACAGCTTCTTTCAAGATTTCAATAAGAGATAAACCTACAAAGTTTTCATAAAGGACGACAAAATTGAGTACTTACAATTCTATAGACTACATTAATTAACTTAAAGAAAACTTACGATCTTTTTGTTGAAATCTGGGCGTGTTGCTGGATGACTAAAAATATATATTATCAGTGTTTAACGTTAGTTTAAGCTTTTAATCGCCAGTTTCTCATCCGAAATATTACAAAACAGCCATAATAAGAGATAGAAAAATAATTATTCTAAAAATCACTGTTAATTGTGTATCATCCAAGCAAACATACCTTTTTGTTGTATTGTCTGAATAGTGGATCACTCAGGACTTTTTCGAGTCTTTCAATATCTTGTCTAACCTCCTCGCTCTCCGTTCTCTTCCTTAGATCACGCAAAACTGCCCTCACCCGCTCTTCTTCTAAAATTTTAGGAATTTATTAGAAACAATACGTTAGTAAATATGCATTTTAGCTCATCATTAATATTTTAAACACTTTTTCTAATCGCTTACATATTATTTTCTGGTTTCTTAGAATCTTATAGAGGGAGAAAAGTATCTACGGCGATAGTCTAAAATTACTTGATAAACTTTTAAATGTTAGACAGCAAAGAAGACACTAAGAGAAATATCTACTTAGTGAAAGAGGTAGAGGAGAGATCGCTGTGCAACAACGACAATATGAAATTGTCTCGCATATGACTAAAATGGGGTTGATTTCCATTCAAAGGTAATTGACATGGCGACATGTCTTCCATCTAAACAAAAATAGCGAAAGGAAAATTGGACACGGGAATAGCTGACACATGTCTACACATATAGTTTGCAATTTTCCACACCATTTTCTGTTTAAATAATTACTGCATAAATGTTTTCTTTTCGTTAGGTAAGACACTATTTGCACTCATCCCCTACTAAAAGGAAAAATGTAAACAATAAATTTGTACTGATTTTGTGAAATAAATAGGAGCAGATCAATTTGTTTTATCCGTGATTCAACAATTCGTTTGTTTTTACGAGCTGATGGATACGCTCAAGTGACAAAGATTAATTGCAATGTTTGCTTTGTGATTCATAGACGGTATCGAGGGGATTCAATTGGTCATACTTCTGTATATACAAATTAACAATATTACAAGTGCTAGATTTGGACTTCAAAAGGTTACGGAGATCTATTCAACACTATCTATGAGTTGAATAACTTTGCTTCGAAAATTTCATACACTCAACAGTAGCATTCTTTTACAACATTTTCAGACCAAAATTACGACAAATTTAAAATTAAATCGGTATAAATTTCCAAACTACATGGTTTTAAAACTAAGCCTTAGATGTCAAGAATAATATGTAAAGAAAGGTCAAAACAATTGAAAAATGTTATTTGTAAAAAGCCTATTTCATATAAACAAACTATTTTCCCCTAAGTATAGTGTCTCCTACGAAGCATGAACGGTTATTCCAAAATAATGGCCACATTTTCTTTGCTCCGATCTTACATGAAAAGTGACATGAAATTTTGCATAACTAGAAAAAAAAAAGAAAAACATAGTATTTGCAGCTGCTTCTCAAAAGAATTTGAGCCTCTTAATAATTTGCCAAAACTTTGATGTTGAAAATTTTCTCCCCTATGAACCAGCTGTTTTCTCGTCGGTTATTTCCCTACTTCATATAATTCTTACAACGGCGTGCTAACTGTTATCGCCTTGTCACTAGTTCCCGATGCTTCTCAATATCCAAACTAAACTCTTACGAACGTTGGCTCCTGTCACACCATTCTTGAAATGAAGCAGATGTGCCATCTTTAAATGAATGGGATGTAAAAATTAATAAATTACACCCCACCATTCCCTAATTTCGCTAACGCCAGCTGAGCAACAAGACATGACAATGTGTCATTAAGTTGACAAGAGCTTTTGTTCCATAAAAGAAAGCAGAAACTCAAACAATGATAAATTTCATTCACATTATCTGATCGTTATTGAATTTGGAAGACTTCTCTGAACAATATTTTTATATCCAACTGCCTCCAAAGATGAAATTCAAAATTTTAAAGTGCAATGCAACTTCGATGACCAAGTATTAGAAGCCATGACTACACCAATTACTGGTCAAATTTTTATAATCATTTAGATTTTAGCATAAATTTGGTAACAAAATTACGACTGCACAACACATTACACCTTAAATACAGTAGTTTAACAATCTTAATACAAAATCTTTGAAGCCAAACACGATTCAAATTTTTTTTTAATGGATTTACTTAGGACTGACGTGAAATTCATAACTAGGTATAATATTTTTGCGTCCTGATGAAAAATATCTGTGAGAAGAATATTACCGTTAAAATAATGCACAATTATTAGTTTTGAATGCGCATTACTCAAACTATGGTAGTTAGGTTAGTATTTCAAGCATCTTTTGAATTAAATTTAGAAACAAATCTCGATAGGAAAATTTTTAGATTGTAAGAAATATGTCTAAAAGCAATCACATTTATAGAATTAGCAAACAATTTGGAAATCACCTGACAAACTGCACATGGGCGGGGGACATGAGCAGGCGGAATATAACTGGAAAACAATACTATGTTATCTACTCAGGAATTAGCAATATATATTTATTAGATGTCACATGAACAAGTTATTTTAAATGAACTTTGGACGAATATAGTTGTAATATACAATTAGAAATAAAGTAACACTGGGAGATATTGAGTGAAGTGACGGCTAGACAATTAAAACGTGCAAATCTATAAGCTAAAATACAAACTTGTAGGGCATATGACATAGATGCCTTAATAATCCCTAGCTGCTAATAAAAGTAAAAAAGGTTAACAAGAAAAATTCGGCAAACGGGAAGTGAAATTTTAAAATTGGCTACCCTTCAGCAACGCACGTCACTTAGTGTGGATACGTCTGTTACACATTAAAATAAATTGCTCGTATTCACACTCAAGCATTCCAAAATCATTTGCAAGTAGGAAATTAACCATAAAGTATATGCACTTAAAGTAAATTTTATATAAATATATATTTACAGTTTATTATGTCCCTACTAAGTAAATATCTATATTATACGAAGATAAATCACAAATCTTAAGGCTAAATATTACAGAACTAAAATTTCAAGGTAGAGAATAATACAAGTTATATTCTAGATCACAGGAATACTCTTAGTGCAGCACCGCAGCGGCGAAGAGGTAGAGCATGCGTGAATAACCCACGGGGACAGTTATTTGTTCGAATCTATCTGTCATGCAGAATCGGAATAAGTTATGTATAGGCATATACCTGCGAAGCTCCCATTAAAAAGGCACTGAAAAGAAGTGGAATACTCGGTGCTCGAGTATTAAATATGGGGCGAAAATAACAAGTAGGATCATGAATAGCGAATGGCTGCTCGAGAGTAATTGGAAGTGCCCGAGGCCGCCGTTTGTTTGTTTATTGGAAGACGACTCATCAAAACACCCCGCCAATTCCCGGATGTGCCTCCTGATAAACCTGAGTAGGGAAATTTCCTGTATTCAGAATATCACTCCATCTCTTAGCGAATTGTCCCATCGACTATTTGGCATTCCAACTCTCCTATAATGTAAATACTCGCCTCTATCTAAATAGCTGTACAACGGCATGCGCAAAAGGCTTTTAAAGGATACTAGAAAACTCCTTTAAATGATGACCAACCACAATATAAATACATGTATAGGACGCACTAACCAGACACCTCAAGGGTTATAAATTCTCGCTACATAGTTTATAATTTAATATTAACTGACTTGCTTTAATCAATCTCACGAAATAACAGTAAATCCTTCTTCAATCTTAATTATCTGTTATACTATTTCCTACAACTTAACTAAACACTGCGACCATTCTAGAGATATTTCTAATCATCCATGAAGTACCCTAAACCACACCGACATCGTAGAAATTAGGAAACTATTCAGAAGATTATTTAATTGTGACATGACACGAGGCAAACAGCACATGAATGAGACATCAACAAATAGGGAGTTAAAAGCCTTGTTCTAGAATAACCACGATTTCCTGTTAAACTGTGAAAGTGTGTTGGAATGAAAAACAGAATTTTCGATTTGTACACTGCTCAAAATCAAGAAATTCTATATCACTTCAATCATAGCTGACGGCGGCTCTCAAAAAAATCTGGCGACCATATGAGCTGTTGAATATTTTTACGGGAAAATGCGGAAAGATACTTATCCTTCTAAAAATAAAATGCAGCCATATCTAAAAATCAAGAGATTAGATAAATACTCGAGCGGAAGAACTCCAAATACAAATCCGAATATTTAGCTAAGATATACTTAATTAGACTGTTGGTATTTCTGTTGGAGTACGTAAACTCGTGTCAAAACAGAATACATTGTTTTCGCGGAATACTCACACTACAAAAATATAGCATTTAGGTGTCGCTAATCTCACAACAAGTTTTAATCCCCTCATATTACTACAATTCGGAGTATAGCAGCTGTTTAATACATCGACATCAAAAATATTCAGATGTTATTCCTCAATACTAGGATTAGATCTGTAGCATATTCTTAATAACCTGCAGCCTTCCAAGACCTATAATTTTCCGCAATAATCCGCAAAAATTACTTACATATACATTTTAAGCAAATTTTACTAGTTAAGCAACAGCCACATTTTGAAGGAATTATCATATTTATAGATCTACAGATTCCTCTTTGCACAATAACTAATAATAACCAATTATTATTTTCACAATTCTAAAATGATGAAATCTTCTTACGCGACAATTTTGATGCTATTCGATGAAGAAAAACCTATCATAAGTAATCATGTATTGAGGGGGTATACGCTTTAGTGAAACCTCTCAACCGGAATCCATTCTCCAATTATTTTCTATAGCGTATTTCGAAGATCAGTTGTTTACAAGATCACTGATATTGTCTATACTAACAACTGAACACTATGTTTGACGTAATGATCATCGTACATTTCCATGGCTGTCAACATTTAAAGCTTAATAAATATAGCATAAAGTGAAAATGTCAATACATTTGATAGTAAACTTATAACAGTAAAATTACTCTACCGGATGAGCAGAATACACGAGATAAATGACAGGTCCTATATAATACCATAGAGAAAACCGGTAGATTATCCCTCTTTCAACCTAGCATCTCTTCGGTTTAACTGAACAGAAGTAGAAGATTGCATAGACTTCAGTCGTGAAGTACCACTAATTATTACTTAGTTCCAATATTACTATTTCATAATAATCACAAACTACAGACAATATGAAATATCATTTCTGTACTCGTCAACGATACTGTCAGTAGCATTTTTATTATAATCAAATTCCTTCCAGTCACAGTAATTGGAAATAAAAACTTTAACCGAAATCTGAATACCAAGATCAAAACGAAGATAATTTTTAAGCCTATTTTAATTTGTCTCCATTGAACTATGTTAGCAAAGATGATCCATATTCAGGTTTATATCTAAACTCTACTATTAAAAATTTGTGAACTACACGGCATATAATACAGCGTGATTCCTAAGAATTGATAATATTTATGCGAATCTCTTAATAAAATATTGTGCATTTTAATAAGTTTTACATGTCCTCAAAGATATCTATGAAGAGAAACACAGTAATTGAAAGCCGTTCTGGCGAGGGCGTGACTAATTCTATTCAACTATAAGATCGCAAGAATTACACGCCGAAAATATGTTCTCATAAGGCACATTATTGATGCCGAGCCAAGACTCGTAGGCAAGATAACCAGAAAACTAGGGGTGGTCGCACATCAGAATCACACAAACATGCTCAGCGCCCATTGCTGCCAGCTACTTTTCGCAGGGAGCATCTGAGCTATTAATCTGGTTATAACTGACATCTTAGACAATTACAAATTTGTGTACAGAAAAATGGATATGAAACTATGTATAGAGGGATAATTGCTCTTCAAAATATTTGCGTTTCTACCATGGACTTATTATTAGTAGTATGAGCGGTAGGCCAGGAATAAATCTTGGTAAGGACAGAACAGTATATATACAGTAATTATTATATAATTTATAGCAAAATTATTGTTTCTAAAATAGGCTTTTATCTTAATAGATTAATTATTAAAAAAGTATGAGAGCATTAAAGTGTTATAAAACAACCAACGTAGCACTAAAAAATAATATACATTATATAATAAAGACAAATAATAATAGATATTCTAAAATAGGCAGGATGGCAAAGACGGAACGAATGATTAGCTGAGAGGGGCGGGTGGCAAGTTTGGCGCATCCTAGTCAGCCATTCAAAAATCAATTGGCACCCGTCCAATGAAAACCTTTTTTTGATATGTCAAAGTTGATTACTTTCTATTCTATGATTTAAAAAATTTGCACGATTTTACCATTTTATAATCAATGTTTCCTGCGTTTTCCTCGAAAAAAGAACATTATGAACCTAGAGATAGAACAATCAAAAAAGCCAATTATTACGTATTCCATTCGAATCCAAGTTCTATCTTAAATTTTAAAAGGCAGAGATAGTACATAAATCTATTTATATAGGGCTGTAAAAGGTAATATTAAGAATACAAGAAAATAATCTGTTTATATGTAACATTAGTTGGAAATAAAGCACTGGCGTCTATTAGTCACATTCAAAAAAAAAAAAGATCTCAAGAGAAAAAGATCTCTAGAGACAAACATTTCTTTTTTTAAACTGTTTACTTTACAATTATATCTTTATTCTAAAATACTTATGGGGAAATGCAATCGAAATACGTAATGTTTCTTGCCTATTCACAGCAGAACTAGTATCTTCTATGATACTGTATCATATCTTTACATTCATGATTTCTGGATACAAAAAACTTAATCGGCAGTTTCAGAATTTGCATCCAAAAGCTGTATATTTCGTAAAAATAGGACGGATTTCTGTTAAAATTTAGTATGCTACCAAATTGTCTCATAGTAATCAAAAATACATAATACAAATAAGAATTAGACATATGCATTACTAGTCTACATAACTAACGTCTAATTCTAATTAGTTCTAGATAAAAGCTACATATTTGTAAATATTTATACACTTCTGACAATGGACACGTCGTCTAAGGAATGTTTTGGAGAATGCCAAAGTGGGATTATCACTGAGGCAAACGATTAGGTAGATTAAAGTATAAGTACAACATAGCATCAAACAAATTGACCTAAAGTCGAGTTATGGTGATCATATCTAAATAATCTAATTTACTTCTGTTTCTCAAATATGGAATTAATATTATAGGCTTTAAATATTATGCTTACTTATTACTGCTATAAAATTATAAATAGGTTTTTATTATAAGCTTATAATCACATGTGTTCTTCAAGTAAGAAACTATTTTCCAGCATAATCGCTTAAAATAACTGTGGAAGATTTAAGCATGTTTAAAGCCAGTTGAGGAACGAAGTAGGTGGGGTGGGCGGTAGCGGAGAGGATTGAATGACTGTTGCTGAACCGCTTTCTTGGTTGCCTATAAAACTTAGCGCTAAATTAAATTTTAGGTAGAACACAATAAGCAATTACTTATTTATGCAATACTTCTTTCTATATTTCTCATAAAATATTTCGGATGAATATGGCGTGATTAAATTCATTGAAATTTGTATACAAGTGGAATGTCCGCAAATATGAATTTCGATTTGTGCATCTTAAGGCTTGAGTAGAGCCATAGACATCAATTTTCCTTTCACAACATCTGAGATATTTGTTTTTCCTTTCTAAATACTAACTTATGCTTGACCTTTCTGTTTAATGAGAATCGTAGACTAGCAGGGAAATAACAATATTAATTTGTATATTCAAAGAGCTGGTAATTTTAGAAAATTCAGAATTATTTTTAATTATCGTGAATTCATTTAGTATCTAACTTAAGTTATTTATAGACTTTTTTGTAGATTTCAATTTGACCCAACCTCGTCGTGCTTCTCAGAAGTACTGTCCTTCGATGTCTCATCCTGATCTTCATCTTCATCTTCGTCCTCCTCTTCTTCCTCATCTTGATTTGACTGGTGAACTTTGGCTTCGTTTTGTTTATCCAGTAATTCCTTCTCGTAGTTAGGTCGATTTGGGCTATAAAAGTGACACCGAATGACAAATTTACTAAGTGCCTAAATTTTGTTCTCTATTTACTTGTCTCAAATATACAACTAGTACGTATAAATATGTAAGAGAAAAGGGCTTAGATAAAGTCTAAGCCTAAGCCTATTTATAAGGTATATATATATCGTATTTTATAAGTGTTTGTTGGAAAGGATCTTGCAGAAGATAAGTGAGTTTCTCACAACGCTAATTCAGCGAACTTACACTTGAGCAGAAACTTTGGTTACTGAGGAACTGGTGGCCATTGATTCAAAATCTATCCTTTCATCGTCTGCTCCACAAATAACGCGATATACCCAGATTCGAACACCTCCTCTGAATATCGAAATGATCAAAAAACATTCGAATATAGCAAAATTACTTCAAGCATTGCTCAGTTCAGTAAAATATGTTTGAGTTCATTGAACGATAAATACTAAGCCAATTAATTCGCAAAATTATGTATTAAACAATTCAGTATAATGGAAGTAGTACAAATATGTATTCTTCAATTTCTATAAATTAATAATAAAGGTTTATTAGATAAAACTCACTGTTCTGTTCTAATATTTGCGATGAAGTCGTATTCTTTGCCTCCTTTAGCATCCTTTTCGTATTTGTCTTTATCCTCAATTTGTCCTCCCTCGTAATATGAGCCAGCAGTAACCAAATCGGTACCCACATAAATCTTAGAAGGCACTTTGATCGTACAGCAATGCAGGAGAACACTAAACGTACCTGTCAGATTTAAACTGATTAACCTTAATTTAGAAATCGTTTTACAGAAGTTATAAAACTTGTTGAGCGAAGATTTTCTCTGGTTAAACTTTCTGTATCATATGTTCTCCAGTGACATTTAAAATGCATCTATACTTTCATCTAAATATCTAGAATTTGGTGGAAAAAGAATCTGTATGCCAAATAGTTCTGCGTAATCAGAGATGTTCAATGCAAAATAATTTAGTCTGATCAATACGACTCCTATCTTATTAAACAAAAATCATAGTCACTAGACAGATCATCTCTGACCTTTGTCCATTAGCAGCCCATTTCATTCCAGAAAACACATCTGTATCTGCTCTACAACTTGCTTGATCTTCAATGCACCTCCGCCCAGCCTCACCGCATGGGATTGGTCCACATTCAGCTTCTAGGGCTCCGTCCTCAAACACCGTGAGACGAGTAATTACCTAAATCTAAGTATGGAAAGTCTGTGACAATAAGTCATCAGTGTAAATTGAGAATGGCCGGCTATAATAAATTAGTCGAATAATATTAACCTAGAAGGTGACTAAGACTAAATGTTTCAGCTAATGTAGTTCTTCCTACTAAATATGTCCATCGCTCTAATTATCCATGATAGATGAGAATTAAAAACAGACATTATTCAAAACAATGCTATGTAAATTAAGAATGCGTACTAGGCATCAGTTAAAAAATAATTAATATCTTCTTTTGTATCACACATTGTTTTGAACAGAAGGCTCAAATGCGATGGGTAGTATTTCATTAAAATGGCATATCTGGTGGTACAGTTCCACTATAAAAGCATAACTTTTAGCTAGGAATGTTGCGAAGATATTTCATTTGTCTTATTTATGACTATTAACAATAAATTTCTAGAATTCCAACTAATGCGAAAAATGAAAATCTAAAAGTGATTATTACTCTACCTGATTTTTAGAACACTGCGTTCCATTAATAGCGGGCTTCACGGCCAGCGTAACTCCACAAAGCAGCAGCCCAGCTATGACACGGAACATTCTAGAAGAAGACATAATTCCCCGTTGTACATAATGCACCACCTACTCTTTCCTCTGTTATTTTTCTAGGCTTCGCAAACGTAAACATCTTATAACACTTAAAAAGTAGCTGTCACCACAAACAGTAATCTTTGGTAGTCGTTCATCTGTTTTATCGCCGGCAACAATTTATATATGATCTCATAATACATTGGAAATTAAAATAATTCGGCTACAGCAAATGTTTCAAGATAAAACAACATTCGAGTCAAGATTTTTTTAGTCCTCAACGGTAAAAATAATGGTTATTTTTCACAAGAATTGGATGTATTTCCATTTCTGCCTTCGTGTTCCAAAGAGGTTGTGGTCTGGTCGCTAATTTGCTAAAAATCTCCAGTAAGTACAATATAGTTCCACTTTCCTACAAAATCTTCAGAATAGTCACTAAATATAAGATTTGGTAGATGAACTTCATACGTGTCACTGCTCAGCTCAAAACAGCTCTATGTGGACCAGTGTTTGGGTGCTACTAATAACGGGTATAAATTTCTTGTAAGGGATATAATCTAAAAGAAACATTGGTGGAGTGGCTAACAAGGACAAAAGGAATGGATAGTGGGTTATCGGGAGTGGCCTTGGGTTTGACCCGCCCCAAAAAGGCCGTAAAATAGAGGCACTAAAGTAGGACATCTACACAGTTGTAAAAGATGGGTGATAGCCATGAACAGCCATGATGAATTTAAGAAATTTCTTTAGTTTTAATCGATGAAGTTTTTGATAAAAATTATTATTGTATAAGTGTTAATATAGAATATTAAATGCATTTTTACTTTTATTTTTAAATTATCTTGTAATTATTTAGAAAAAAGCATATATGGACATCTAACTACCTCTTACTTAGTCTTAATTTTTTAGAAATTTGACTATTGTAATAATGAAACAGTTAATTTGGGTCAGAAGAGAAAATTGGCTCAGTTGATTTGGGACATTTCGAGGTCAAGGAAATATTATTTGGCAATATTGACGAACGTTTTAAAATTGAAAATCAAGAAATGGAATGTAAATAGCAAAAGGAATATTCCTATGCCGTAGTTTAAATTAATTGAGAAAGTGCTAACACAAGCACTAATTTTTGAGTTATGATTGTTCACATATATTTGTAATAAACAAATTAAATTCTCTTGAATCGTGATGACTTTTATTATGTCATTTTACTTTTTTTTCTCTTAAAATTAGTGTCATTTGAAATGATTATAATTTGTTAATAGCAGTTGATTTTCTGTTCGTGTTCTTGGTATCAAAAGTGGGTACATGTACGCATTAAGCAGTACTGAGTATAAAACTGTAAATAAATAAAGAAGTATAGAGCTTTATGTTTATTATATAAAATTATTAATGGAAAGGAAGGTGCCAAAGCACAATTGCACATTTCAATGAGCAAACAGTCAGGAGATTATACTTTTGAATTCTATAAGGAACTAAAAGAAACAGTAGAAAGTAGGTTTGCGTAATAATTATTTAGCTCAAATTTGAAAGTTTAGTATATACAGATATGTAGGTTAATTCAGAAAAAATAATAATAAATAAGCCAAGATAATAATAGTCACAATTCAATACGTTTGCGGAATTATAAAATCTATTATTCCGAGGAAGAATTCTGCAGTTGACGGTAAGTGACCGTCTTCTTTCCCACCAAAGATTGACCGTATCTATTAAGAAAATTCAAAATTTACTGGTAAAATAAATATATGACGCAATCAATAAGCAGAAGGTTAATTATATAATTGGATTATATATGTATATATAAATAAATAAATATATGTTTTGTTGAAACAATTGAAAATGTTTTTAACTTATTAGATTACCTTTCTCTGAGCTTCTGAAACAAAGTCTAGGAATGTATGGGTAAGTGTAGATGATTTTATAACGTTATGACAGGAGACGTAGATGTCGTTGGCCAGCAAATCCCCTGCCTTCGTCATAGGGGCGTAGACACCACGTTCTTCCACTACAGATATAGAAGAGATACGCACGGGATGAATGTCTGTAATAGCATTCTTGTAAAGCTATAAGAATATACTCTAAATGATAGAATCTGAAAGAATCATTTTTCTAATATCATAAAGGAAAGTAAGAAGGGTTCGCTATGACTATTTCCTCTCAAGATATGGTTTATACGCTATGATTCTGTTATAAAAACACATAAGAATAATAAATAAGTTATAAGTAAGTGAACCGACGTTTGTTGTTTTGTGCTTGGTATAAACAGTCGCCTAAGCGAAGATCTTCTGCGTAGATCATTTCCATGTTGATGTCGGAGTTATTGCAATCAACCTAATAGTTGGGAGTCAATTATCGTTATACCCAATTTAGTAAGCACAAATTTGTTACCTTATATATGAAGTGTTGTGGTGTAAGTTTCAGAACACTATGCTCAGTCTCGAGTCGAATAAAAGAGGCTACTGTATCTGGCAATCTGTGCATGAAAGACAGTACTGGAGTAAAGACGGTCTATAACGTGATAAACATCTGATCCCTTTTATAAATCAAGGCGGTGTATCAGAACCATAAACTAAGAAACTTATGCAATATTTATTGTTGAACTCCATTATAGAAAAAAAATTCTATTTGTTAATTTTATATCTTACGTTATTTCCTTCTGCAGTTAGAATGAGTTCTCCAATTTTTAGTTCATCCATTCTTTTTTTTCCTGATGGAGTCTCAATAATCATATCTCCAGTAAAACAGGCTGGAACTCCTGATGCCACCGGATAATAGTATCCTGCAGAAGTCACTGGCACTACTTGTTCGCCAACCTTAAATATATCACCAGTAGTTTTAAAAATAAATTTAATTCCTATTCTTTATTTGTACACATTTATTAGCGTATATTGATTTTATCTTACCTGTACTATCTCCTCACTTTGATGTGGTTCTTGTTGAGGTGGGTGAACATATGTATCAGCCCCCTGAACTACATCTTGGGTTTCTGCCACCTTATCCAAAATGCGAGTGATGTCATTTGTGTCCAGTGTTACTGAAAATTTGGTATTTAGACTTACTTGTCTATTTCTCTAATATCATCATTAATTTACCATCGTTGAGTCCTTCAGAGGGATCAGGTAAACAGTTCATACGTACAACGACAAGTTCATAAGCGATTCTGAAATTATGTATTTGTTTTCGTAGTATGCCACAAAATGTCATTCTATAATAAATGCAATTAAAAAGGTACTTCGTCTATATTTAAAAATCAATTATGACTCACGATCCGTCTTGTGCTTCAATTTTTTTGATATTTGAGATAAGATCGAACCCGGTCTGTCGACCATCACGAAGTACCTCACCTGAAAACAAAAAAATAGTAACGATCACTATTATTTTAGTTAAAAATAAGGAAAATGTGAAAAAAATGCACCTCCACTGTATACTTCTCCAGCATGAACGATGGGTCTGCCTACTTCCTCTGCAAATCGCAGTCCTTCGTAGTGGCAGCATTGAAGACGCAAACTAAAATAGTTAATTAGAAAATTTGCTAAAAATAATGCTATTAAATTATTAACGACTTAGTAAGACAGTTACAATGGCATTCTATAGCAACTAAACCAATTTTAAAAAAAATTACATTTAAATATTCCATTTGGAACAAATAAGAGATGAGTTAATGCGTAGAATTAATTTCGAAAAGATGCTTACTCTCCGTCAGGGCTGGCAAGAAATCCTCCAACCCATGTTCTTTCATTTACACAACTCTGGGAATCATAGCTGACTGGGCAATCAGCTTGCTGGGGAGGTGCATCTGAGTATCTTGAACGTGCTCGTGCAAGGTCCCCATCACGGAAAAATCCGTCTTCACCATCGGGACCAGGCTATAGAATGATAGAAAGACAAAGGGAATGGATAGTGGGTTATCGGTAGTGGCTCTTTTATGTTGAAATTATTGAAATTTTTTACCACATATATACTATTCTAAAAATAACATACTTGAAATTTGGAGTCATGCAAAATATCTCGTCCTCCATTTTCAGCCCCAAAACACTGAGGCGATCCACACCCAAGAATAGGAGTTCCAGAAGGAAGTACCTTTAATTAACCATCAGTGTTTGCTTATAAATGTACCATAGAATAGACAAATATAATGTGCTCTACGAATAATGACACCGATTTTTAAACCGGACAATAATACTTTTAAGAGCTGAAATTTGTAACTTAGAATAATTTTTGAAGTCACCTCAAATCTAAACGGAATCCCAGATCCTCCACAGCTGGCAGAGAAGCTTAATGGCAGAAATGAAAGGCAAGCTAATAATGGTATCATTCTGGGGAAATAATTGGGATATAACTGGAAAAGCCTAGTTGACATTTGAAATTTCAAAAGATATCTTCGATTTTATTTATTTCATAATTCGCATTATATTTACATAAATACAATTCTCTTAAAAGTACTGAAATCTTGGTAGATAATTATATCAACGAAGCTATTAATTATTTAGAATTTTGACTATACTGTTGTGTATGTATCGTAGATATAATGCAGGTTCATGGTATTTGTTTTTAAAATAATATCTCGAATTTGTTTAAATCACATTGAAGATTAGTTACGTTTCATATGGGAAAAAACTGTTAGCATAAAAACGATCAGAAATCAGGAGAATACTATACATTGCGATGGTGAAATTATTCTATTAGTAAAGAAAGGGATACTATGGTGGGCTTTTGTGGGAATTGAATGAATTTGGTCTGACGATAGGAATGATGTTAAGAGGTTGTGAGGCATAGCTAATGAAGTTCTGACCGTAACCCATTAACTGACTCAATCATAATCAGAGACTGATATGGAAGCGATAAAGGGGGCAAATTTGAAACAAAGGGACGACTGCCCCCATTCCGGATCATCACTTTCCATGGGACAATAGGAGACACTACGGGGGGGTGGGCGTAAGGAGAGAGTTGCATAGAAGGTGATAACGGGATAGTGATTGATGGATATCAGAAAAAGTTTCAGAAAGTGGATGCCAATTTGAACGCTATGTACCTATTATTTGACCCAAACTTGGTTTTTTCCTTAGTAGCATTGCTCATTAAGCAAGTAAGACCAATTAAGATAAAACGGAAGTGCCCGGATATATATTGCACTGTTTAGTTTTGGGACCATCATCTGAGTCCACTGCTCCCATTAGTATATATTGATTAAAGATGACTCAAATGGAGTGAATATCTATTCAAACACTTTCATAAAAATATCATCAACATCACAAATTATGGAAGAAAAAGTTTATTCTGAAAGTTAATTATCTATTCATAAGGTGTCCATCTACGTTCTCAGCGCGCAACCTATTAAGAACCACTTGTGTTCTAGAATGCTCTTATTGAGGTTCCATCTAAAATTACTCGTTAATTCACACACTCTTTCAGATATTAATTAAAAAACAGACGATAGAGTAAAATATGTAGTAGCACTAAAAAGAAATAAATCTACTTTCATAATGCATGTTAATGTTAATAAGAAAAAACGATATTCATCTCGTTTATCCACTTTATGGTAGTGCTCTCAACCATATGATTTGAAGAAAAAAATATGGTGATAAGAACTATTAAATCAATTTTCGTTCCTTTTTAAAGTGACTAGTTATGGTTTTTTCCATATGTTTATGTTAATAAGAGAAGTCATCTCAAATTACAGCAATATGCAAATAGGACATTATTTTCCGAAAGCTCACAATATTTGGAGCGCTTTAAGTTATATTAAAAATAGAGTTATTTTACTAGATTTCGATCATTAACTATTTCGATTAGTGGTGTTAACTGTGCCTTCCGATGAGAATCATCCAAGTTCATCAGGCATCATGGTGCAGTGACAATAACCGGTTGAATACCCTTGGTAAGAGTCAATATGAAGACAATGGGCCACTCTATAGAACCTTCTAGAATATGTCTGGAAGTGCTGCTTGATCTCGCCCTCTTCAATAAACTATTTTACCTCCTAGAGCTATCTAGAAGAAAATAAAGAAGATAACTGCATGGTGAAAGTAATAGGATCTATTTCTTCAAAAAGCTTTGATTCTCATTTCCATCGTAATGCCTTTTATATTGCAGAAGAATATGAAGTTGTTGATAAGTTCATATATATTTTATTATTCCAGAGAGCATTGGAATATATATCTAGCTTTTATTCACCCAGTTAATAAGTCTAAAATTATGTTCGCTATTTACTGTCGTAAAATATTAAAAGACTTTTGTTTAAAAATACGATCTTTTACACTACTTTTTTGATATAATTTATCTTAATGCTTGATTTTAGTCCAATGTGGATTTTATAGAATTTATTCAGCATAACCTTACTTATCTATTCATAGAATTTGTTCCATCGAGCCAACGTCTAACTACCATTGACACTGCTTTGGGAATCGTTTTGATCAGCAAATTGAATTAACTTATTATCTCGTTTATACATAGATATCAGTGAATTTAAACAAATACAATTTTGTGAAGTTTTATTAAAACTTAGCATAAATCTCATTACTAAATAAACATACTATCCTATGATTCAATTGAAAAAAAGCACAAAAAGCACAAATTTCTCACACAAAAACTATTTCTTTTTCTTTTTGAGCAAAATTAATTGTAGAAATATTATTGAAATTCTGTAGAACTTTGTTAACACTTTTAGACTCAACTTTGTTTCATTTCCAGAGCTCGTTTGATCTGATTTCGACGATAGATTGCGTAATAAATTAATTTCGCAGCCAGATTTTAATGAACTACTTTGCGCATCGCTGATTCGCGTTCCGATGTTTTCTGTTTTCATGTTGTTATTCATCTGGTAAAAATTCCTACCTCATCCACCAAATTATACTACCAAATTCTGGTCAATAATTATCGTACTGGGGAGTCGATAAATGCTTATTTGTCGCTTATTAAAAATCATAAACGTCGAATATTCAGAATCCCAACCGAAAGCTCATATCTTATGTGAAAGCATGATAAGAATTATTAGCTATTAGTGGACATATCGTGCCGTTATTTGGCACGTCTACATTTTATACGAATTGCCTCTACATTATTTACTGCCGTTTTTTTCTACTCGCATTACAAAAATCCGTCATCTATGTCCAATCCTTCTGCTCATTGCCAGACGTCAATATTGACTTCTCATTTATACGAAATCTCCCTTTAGAGCTATTGTTGTGACTAGATCCATCGTTTATTTCTTCTTAAAATATACTCACTTAAGGCCATAGCCTCAGCTATGGAAAAAGTCTCTTTTCTAGCCGGCTACACAGTCATGTCAGAAAAAGATTATTCTGTGATTCTTCTTATATATAAATTTATAAGTGCTTATATTGTATATAATATGTTAAAATCAATATCAATGTATATTTAGCTCAAGCTGATCTAAAGAAAGTACCCATGCAGTATGGTTTCTAGTTTTTTCCTATATTTTGTCTTTATACGTTTTAGTGTCCTATAAAAACTAATTACGGAAACTAGGAGAAATGGCAGCCACCATAACAATAAAGACTACCACATATAATAAATTCAATACATAATATTGTATGTTCATTTTAGGTGTAAAAGAAGAGAGGACAAAAATGTTCTTCTTTTACAGTGAATGAATTCAAGGATCTTCTCTTTTTGAAATAAATTCTGATGTATCAGCATTCACTAAGACATAAACTTAAAGCAAAGAAATGTGTAGAACTGAGTCGCTGTAGCACACAATAAGTGAATTTCACCCTGCACTTAAATCACTTACTATTTCCCTATCCCATCATATTCAGTGAGAGATATGTGAGGAAGTCATCGCAAAATTAAATACGTCATTGATGCAAATTATCTCTTGTTGTTAGCTATTTTTTGAAAAGAATCGTACTGTATTCTGCAGGTTAGTTTGGGGTGTTAGAGAATAATAGTATCACATAGAGTTTACTGTGAACACTGGCCTCTAGGAGACTGCGGATATTGTTGCACATATTTGTTTTCGGTAACCCGATAAATTCAATTCCGGGTAGACTAAGCTCATGGTACTTTTTTGCTTTGCGGCCATGCTAATCTTTGATGTGGTAAAAGTGGTACCGTACTTAAAGCTTTTAAATACTAGAGCTTGTGATTTAAATAGTTGAGAAGATTACATATTTAATAAAAAGTGCGAACATAGATTAGGTGTCCTTGACACTTTATTCGCATACATAAACTGACTTAATTAGGTGTTCTTAGTTCCTCCTCTTGTATCAGATGTAATTCGTAGGGATCAACTGAGTTATTCTGACACTGATTACGAAATGTCAAGGCATAATTTATTTGAATAAAATGGTAGTACCATTTTAAATTTAAACTGCATTGAGAAAACTCAACAAGTTACGGCAAGTCTAACATTATTTTTGAAAAAACTATTGCTTAGAGTCCAAAATAAACCTAGTTGTAGAACTTTAGGCAATTTTATAATAAAAATTAGTAAATGATGGTTGTACCGATCAAACAATGGAAATCTTTGAACGGGTTGGGGGAACTATAGCAGGATTCAGTTCCATCTGAATTCAGAGTGTTGTTTCCTTGTGTGGAACCCTTTAGGATGAAGTAGGTATTCGGTTGAGCTGATGAAGCTAGCGAGCAGTAACTGAGGCGGTTAAGATCAGTAATAGCATAGCTTTGCCGTTGCATCACATCAAAACAATGGAATCGACTGTTCTTTGCTAACTTAAGACAAATTGCTTAGGCTTTGTTTTTAGAAATTCTAAGAGATTTTTCTTGTGATGTATGGAACTAAATTCTACTATAAATCGACACACAAGAAAGAGAACATTTTTGGATTTGGATGCTGAACAAGTTTCTAGCGCTCGGTTTACCAACGATAAGTAATTTAACTTCACTAGTTATATTTTAATAATTCTTAGGATAACTGTGTAAGTTTAATCTACATATGCGTTTATTTATTCTGTTCTAGTTATACTACGACTATTTGCATTTTGTTTTCTTCAACTAGATATCTGCCACAATCTCTTCGTCCCACTGCACATCCGCTCTCCGGAGGCAGATTCCGCTATTCATCTTCGCCCTTCGTTCCCCGTCTTTTGTTCGATATTCTTCGCGGAGTATTGCTAGCTAGCTAACATGTGAAATAGATCATGAACAATTTCAAATTTTTTTAGTTCATATTAATTATTTATTATATGAAATGTAGTGGTATACAGTATCGGAAAAACGGCAATATTGTTCGTGAGAATTTTATTAGTAGCCATTGGTGGTTGTAAAAAATATAAGTAAAATAAGTTTAGTGTTTAGTTATGAGGTAAAATATATCTCTCTCTCCTTTTATCCCTTTCTCTAACTTACTCTTTACACATGGTTCCGTCTGTCCTAATTGCGGCTATGCTCCTAAACAGGCTCTGTTTTTTGGCCGAAATTATCGGTGCCCATCCTTCTTGTGTTCCAATTCTGAACGTAAAACGCAACAATAGGACTGATGACCAAGAATCTGTTAAATCAAGCTGGTCAAGTCCTCGAGTTTGGGATAATATGAATAGACAGTTTATCATAACTTCAAGGCTTACAAAGTGCTTAGTCGTCTGACGAGAATTGCATGACGTTCATAGAATTCCTACGTGTCTTCCATCATAAGTGGTGATTATTATGTGCTAAGCACAGCATCGAACCCTACTGTATGTCATCATTCGAACATCCGAATGACTATGGGGGTTGTGCTTTGATAAACATCCACATAAATATAAAAATATAATAAAGCTCACATAGTAAGCTCGATATTTTGGTTCAGTTCGAGCCTAACATTGATACAAATAATACCTCTAGAATTTTGGAGTCCTAGTCTGTAAATAATTTATCCGCTATTTTTCAGAAATCATCCTGGCAAATATGTAGGATTTGAGGGTGCGATGGGTTGTATATATAAAATCCAGTGTCACGAGCCTATATGAATGCACATTTCTAGAACATCTAAGGCTGTGCTTTACCGCAGTCCTTCAATTCAGCAATTGCACTCACATCATTTCCAGATCTTTTTTTGTTTTGCAATACTGGAATGAAGAGAACAGATGTTTATTGAGAGGTTCAGCTGTGCAAACTTTAGCTTGATTTTTTGCCTGCAAAATTACTTTTTCCTTGGATTTGACTTGCTCCATAATATTACCGAGTAAGCAAAGATCTAAACTAATACCAATTAGTGCTTTCACATAGGCTTATACATTGTGCTACAAGCAAATAATTAACTTTACATATTTAAACTGCATTTTTTATTTGCCGCAGTTAGTTCATTGATATTTATATAAGCCAAGCAGTGGGAGTAAAAATAATGCGGTGTAGACGAATGAAATTGCCATATAAAATATAACTACGTTGCATACGATTTTTTCTATCCATATATGAAATTATTTTGTTTATTTTGTTTGGCTTGTTTGTCCGGGTATTTCAAAATGTGAAATAGGCTGAGATTTAGTAATTTCAATCAGGAAATTTCGCTAGTTAGCAAAAGTTATCCAAATCTTTACTTCGACTTTTAGAAGGAAAATGTTTAATAGGCTTAAACTGAGCAAACTTCGCACATCGGTGACATATGAGTTCTTAAGACCAACACATAAGAGGTGAATGAGCTAGGGGAATTTCTAATTAATAATTAAAGGCTTATCTAAGTTCACCCTTTTGATTTTCCGTTCTTGTTACTTTTGCAAATATTCGAATACGATAACACTAAGCGAATAGTGCAGGAGGGGGAATATTTAAAGGGTTTTAAATAAGGAAGTTTTAGCGAATGAAATAGTTCACTGTTTGACTTCCAGTTAATCCCAGATTAATAACTAGAAGTACTTCGTAAATAAAATTTTGATGTCCTGTTTTCCACGGCTCAGAAGTGGCAAACATGTCATAACTAAACACCGCGTTTTTATTTGTTACTTCTATTATTTTTACTTCATAAAAATATCATCAGAATTTTCGTTCAATATTATATTCTTATTCGGACCAGTATAAGTTTTATTGCAAATTTTTTTTATAGCATTCATAGGCGAATTAATTATATTATTATTAGCAAATCGTCCACTGATACCCATCTTTCATGAAACGTCTCAAACGGAGCCAACGATCACTATTGAATTGAATCATTTTTGCACTGAGTAGAAATCGGATGTCTTATGCTGCACCCATAAAAAACCTGGATGTATTTTAGTTTACTAGAATTGAATGAAGACAGGGATTTATCAAAGCTTTCAGTACAATTTACTAAGTTTCTTTCAAAACAAATTCATGAAAGTAACTAGATTCAAGGAAGTCGATAACTATAATAAATTCATAGGGAATATCAATCTCATAATCAGTAGTTATTTGACGCTTATAAAAGAAAAACTAACCATAGGCCACGTTTTGTTCTCTCTATTTCTAAACCATTCGCTTTTTTGAAATCAGCACAAGTATCAGGACATTTTGACTGGAGGATTGGCACCATTGAAGTGACGCGCGTCATCGAACTGAGTGTTTGACATGTTATTGTTAGTGGAATATCGCGCACCACTATCGATACTAATTTAACCGACTGAAAGACCACTTCGCTCCAAGAGGTTGGTCAACTGGGACCACGAAAGCGCATAATGCTAAACATGTTTTCCGGGTTTTCCCCATAGTGCCTTTTCAGATACAAAATGAGCATAAATTTAACTCTCTATTTCCTTTCATCAAAAGAAATGCAGAACTTGCAATGACTTAGCTTAGCATTTGCAACATTCTAGGAATGAATGTGGCGCAATTTAATCCTATTACTTAATAATATTTATCTGTACTAAATATTCGTTAATGGCATCGCAAGCACTTCCGATCAATCAGTTTATATAACGTTTGGAAAATATAAGTACCACACTTGTGAATAGGAGTCAAAGCCTACTTAAATCCATCACCGCTAAGACGAAAGTGAGGAACTACATTTTGTTATATATGTCCACTTCGTTCTAAGACAAATATTCTGCTTTGTCAGATTCGGGTTTAGTACATTCATTTATCTATTGTTTTTGGTGGCTTTAGTTTGTTCGCCTAGAGATACCTCCATTTGGTATTGGGAACGGGCAAAACAAAACACTCGTAACGTCCAACACTTATTAAATCAACGCACTGCTAAGAAAAGTCAGCCCCTAATGTAGATAGTTTGAAAGAATTGATGCTCTCTCCCTTCCTTTCGTTTTCTCCGTACTCGTCAAACCTCCTCTCTCTCGTCCTGCTCCAATCCCTCATCCTTTCTCTACCCAGCTAATAATTTTCATTACATTCCAACTATTACTGAATTTTCTACCTACACAAATTAGAGCGGAAAATTAAATTATTACTTATATGTAGTAATGCTAGTCAGTGTATGTATGCCTCTACAAAATAATCAGAAAGAGTTGTATCCCTAGACTTGATCAGTTTCAAATTTTATTGCTATTTCATTCTATTTCATGCATCCTAATAAATGATAATTTTCTATAGATTTACGTTTTCATATGTATTTTCTTTGATGTTTTCCTGCCTTCCCGGTTATATTAAACTCTCTCCCCTAGACGTTTGCTTCAAAGATGGTTAAATAAGCACGATATGAATTTATGAATGCTTTATACTTTTTTGATAATAGTTCACATTAAGAAAAACTACTTTAGATGCCTGGTTGATTGGGGAAATGCGTATTGTGCTGCTGGGAATGGCACTCGTAAGTAGTGGAATGAGGTATGAAAAGTAGGTTTTTTCTACATTTAGCAATAATTTATCATTTTTGTCAAAAATATAAATCTAAAGAAACGTATTCAAGTAGAAAATAATGCTGTTTTAGGAGATGATTAATTAATAGTTAAATAATTTTCGATATACTTATGAACATTATCAAGTTTTACTAGCTGTAAATTGAAAGGTTACTTTTGTATTATTAAAGTATGCCATCGATCTACCGGCGCCACCAAATTCCACGAGAACTATTTTACAATCCCCATGCAGTCTCTGGACCTTGCACATTTCCATTACCATATACTAAAAATTTTGACATATTTTGCCAATTAGATTACCATAAGGTGAGATTCATAATAACTTATATTTTGATTTAGTATATATTACTCTGGCATTTAAAAGTCAGAACCGCATAATTTTAGACCACTTATATTTGCGATCCTGCTGGAGTCCTATCACGAACAGAAGTTGAGATGCTTGACGCGACAGTTCGTTCCTTTAACATGACTTCATGTTTTTGTGGTTCCACCTGTAGAAAAGGTCGCAATAAATTAGGAATAGTCGTCGTACCTTCAGCTAATATACACAGGTAAAGTTTTTCTTAAGTGCTATTAAAATGAGTTTATTTTCAGTGTGAAGTTTAATTTTTAGTCTAGTACTTTGTAATTAGAAAATATATAAATTTTTGTCTTAACCTATGGGACAAATGTTATGGCATTTAAGTCATTATTAGTGGATTTATTAGGTTTGGGGCAAAATTAGATCTGGTTTATTTGGAAAAACTACGAAGCAAACATTCGAAATCTACAGCAGTGCATAAAGTGGTTTACTTTATGAGATACTACTCATTCCACCGTAAACTCATTCTCATTTGGAGAATTTATATTGATTATTGGCCTCAGTGAACCTCCATGACAGCTTCTGGTTTCGAACTGCAGTGAATTGTACTGGGAGTGACGATGTGACACATGACTACCATGTTTCACTTTATTTATATCCATGGATATTGACACAACTAATCGTGAAATGCCTTTTCATGAAATGAAGGGAGAAAACTATCTTCAAGACCTAAATTGTTTAAAAATTCAACTAAAACTGTTTAGAACACTACATGAGACATAAAGCTACTGTACTTTGAGGACATACTACATATAATACTAGTTCTACTTCGTTACAGTATCATTTCCTGCGATTCGTCTCTTGATTTTGCTCCTCCATCATCTCTCCCAGTTGCCGCTTACCTCTTCGCTCAACTGCTAGGAAGACATTGGGCCAATCAGTGCAATGCTGATCTAATGATAGTTTATATAAGGACATGGAATCCAGATAGGATACGAAAGCCTTTCCTTGTTCCTATTTATTCGTGAGTAGCCAACACTATTATCTTCATAAAAGATTAAAAAAATAATATATAGAGAGTTTAATGACGTTTATTTGCTAAAAAGATTATAATTTTCACAATAAAATCATAACTTTTCTATGATTATAAAATAGTAATGCGTTAAATTATGAGTAAAAACAATCATGAAATAATAATTCAACACAAATTTATACTCATAAGATTTAAGAAATTGTTAAGTATATTTTAAATATAATCAGCATTGACTAAAAAAGTGATGAGAAGAGAAATATACTGTACCCCAGTAACTGCTGATATTTTGGTTGACAGCAATACTACAGTTATATATTCATTTGGCGTTAATTATGCCTTTTTTTAAATGCAGAGGAGCTCAAAATTTGAATAATAATAGTGATATATTAATACGTATTTTTACTCAGCCTAACGGAGGGCAGAATTTGCATAGTAAATACATCGTTATTTGAATGCTAAAAGTTGTATTAAAACTTTATTAGTTTCTTTGTCTAGATACTTAAGCAATGGTAAATTTGCCACAACATACTAAAACCAAATTTATTTAAAAGTCTTCAAGTTAGTCTTTCTTAGACACAATTTCAAAGGAATGCTTTGGAGCGTCTACAGCGATACAGTCATCCCACAGCAATTTCTCCAAAAGAATCAGTTTTATCAGCGCTTCAAGGAGAAATACAACACGCACATCGACTAATTGGAGCAGAATGGACAGAGGTGAATTGGGGTACTTTGTCAACATATTGTTTTGTCCCAAGGTTCGAAGTCTTTTGATCATGTTTTA
The DNA here is from genome assembly GCA_020740425.3 of Heterorhabditis indica. Classification (NCBI taxonomy): domain Eukaryota; kingdom Metazoa; phylum Nematoda; class Chromadorea; order Rhabditida; family Heterorhabditidae; genus Heterorhabditis; species Heterorhabditis indica. The sequence continues at coordinate 167,056 of JAJAVP010000053.1, forward strand.
TATGTTACATATTCATATATTCCATCATATTTGTACATTTTTAATACATAGCCATAATTTCTACTTATTTGAGACGGCAATATACTCTTATTTACTTCCAGGTCAACGCCGCTATTCCTCACTGGGCAATGGGATTGGCATGTGGCATGCTTGCTGTTGTTATACTCTCCATTTACACGGCAAATTGCGTCACCAACCGACTGGGGAGGGGGAGTCAGGTTGGACTGCTCCCTTTTGTTTCAGTCTTGATAAGGTGATGTAGGAAATAATAACGTTTGGCATACCAGGCATTGAATCACGGAGTAAATTACCAATATTTAATACAGCTAGAAAGCACCACTTAAACGTTATTTGAAAGTAGTAACTATAATGAGGTTATGTCAGAAACAGAAATCGTCAGTGACATCAGTTCGGAAGAGCAGCGACAGGTTCAGAGCTGGCTTTGGTGGAGGAATGATGATGAATAGTGCACAACAGAAAAAAAGTGTTATGATGTTTCGAACATTTTCTAAAACCCCGATTAGAAATGGAAACATTAATAGACTTTGATTTTAAGTGTTCTTTCTATATTCCTATGATTCAATCCTGTAAAAATACATTTCTTGGCTTTTGTTTTGTATTCCTAGTCTAAGTGTTTTACATTAGTTTAATTTTTAAATACCAAATTCTGCTTTCGCTGCCATTCTTCAGACCGATTCACATTCTTCTATATGTGCAATCCTTTCTAATACTTTTATCTAACCTGTTTAAGAATATCTTGGACCACTAATTTTATATCCAAATTAGTTAGGGTGCGCGAAGACTCTGCTCAAAATAGATATCGCAAATGTGTTATTCAACAGATTATATTCTCGTATTAATGGATTATTTTACTGTCATATATATACCTTAGAATAATATAAAAATTTACGTGCAGGAACTTCACCAATTCTCCCATAAAAGTTTAGAACAAAAGTAACAATCAATAATCAGACGGCTTTCTGCTGTTATGTTCTGTCTTCTCATTTTATTTGTATATTTATCCTTAGAACCATATTCACAAAAAACTCTTGAGTACTGAAAAATGTTTTCCCCATATTAACTTTTTTCAAGCATGTTCCTCAAACTTTTATTTTAAAATGCAAGTTGCAATATTATATTTTTAAAAAGTTTATTTTGGTAGTTAAATACGACACTTGTAGTTCTTAAGTCTACTTTCTGCCTCTCCCAGATCGTCTCAAGAGCTATCTACGCGATGTTTTGTGTGGAAAGTACTTTTCCAAACTGTGAAAACATTTTTCACCTTTGTGTCACGACATGTTTGTCAACAATGGGCCGTATCGGGAAAGCCCCTCGCATTTGGAAAGTGCAAGTAGGTTGCAATAGAGAGGAACAACGATAGATTGACCTAAAAACTGCGCAATCTATGGGTATGAACGGAATTCGGCAGTCTGGGTCGAACGGAAGCATCGATGTGACCCTAAATTTATGTTAAGATGTTTCAGAACAATAGGCGCATTATATTTCTTTAATCACACGTGTAAACATTTTATCGCTATTTATGTAGATAATCATTACCATTTTATTTACAATTTTAGAAAATAAGTGTCATGTCCTGATTTACAAAATTCTAAATATTGCTTGATTGAACAATAATGTACATTTATATACTAGTTCTTTTCGAAAATTTTCGAAAATTATTGGCATTAATATCTATTGGTTCACTGAGTGATTATCTACCTTAAAATGATTATACTCCGCCCACATTCGTTATTTATATTGAGAAGAAATCTTTTTCAGAGGAAATCGTTTTCCTTAAAGGTAAAATAGCGAAAATGATAGTCATATGAGAAAGTGAGACGAGTTAAAATGGTTCATAACAATTTTATGCAGGCACTGTGTTGATTCTATACAAAACAAACGCTCTGAAGCTTGCTGACAGCACATTCCTATACAATTTTACGTTTTGTCCCATGCATATCGAATTTTATTGCATTTTCTTTCATACTTTTATCGCTTTCTAATTTATGCTAGGACAATTAGGGCCTATTAACATTAAGTCAAAAGCGAAACATTTAAAATGAATTACTTTAAAAAAAATGAATTGAGAAATAGATCACTTAAGAAGTTTTATTATTTTTGATTCAGTAGATGTAGCTCTTTGTTTCAAAGTCTTCACTTCTAAGTTATTTATAAATGAAGTTATATATATAAATCGAATTTCATTGCTTCACTATCAGATTTCCTATCTAGGTGATATAGAGTTTACTTTCCCATTCACCATGCCCCACTAATTACCTTTGATAAATCCATTTTTTCTCTGCATTTATTCTCATATAATGTTATCGGCAACAGGCTGGGGCAGATGTCCTGTGCTCAGTAAATCAGTGACCTCGTCTGACCTTGACAGTCAATTATCCATTGTAAGAGAGATGGGTCAGCTGCATGTTTGATATGATCGTTATAAATCATTTTCAATTCTAGAAGCCATGTTATTATGCTAATGACAAGAAACTATACACATAGCAGCGTAAAAATTATTCCCGTTCATGTTTTTGGTTGACTGAGCGACATATGTTTATATCATACATAATCAAGTGAGCCACAAATGCCTATTAATTTACGCACTCGAACAAGAACAAAATGACAACAAATACCTTAAGGGGACTTGCGTTTAGAAGATACTAGTCTTTTGTTCCCTTCTTGTTACGTTAGTCTCATAATTGAACATAGTAGTTTTATTAGTCTATCAGGAGCCTGGACGTGCTAGTACACCGAAATTAAATATCTCGACGAGACTGCCTAAGCCTTGCTCTCTAGCTAACTAATTTTATGATAGTAATTTTTACTAATTCCTGACAAAAGGTAAGTGAAAACAAGAGTCGTTTCAAAGAATAGTTGGGTAGAAAATTGAATGAGACAATTTGATAAGTTATACATTAAAAGATGGTAGATGAAATGAAACACTTGTAAGATATAATGTAGGGAATATTTCCAGTACGAACTACCATTTTTAAAGTTCCTAGTGACAATGAATTGAACGATCACATTTTCTATTACATGTTGCCGTCAAAATCAAATTACGCCCAACTCTGATTACAAACAGTTTAATCACAAAATACCACCTGTTAATGATATTAAGATATTTTGATGCGAAATTTGTGATTATAATCTCTAAAGCTACGCTTTCTGTACTAACAACTCTATTTTGAAGCTAACGTTTTATAATGCATTTATACTAAAGTTGTGAGATAAGTGACATCCCCACTACATTTTACAAGAAAATTGACACTTTTTTATATTCATTCAAGCTCACCTTCATATTACTGCATCATTTTTGTGCGTATCGCATTATGATCACTAACTCTAGTAAACAATCAACAAAGAGTAAGAGAGTACGCAATAAATAAATAAAACAATCCTAACGTCCAATTAATAATGTTTAGAGAACTCAGATGTACTTTAATTTTTGGTGTCATGTACTACTCTTTGGAGGGATTTATTACGAGACTTATAGATTATTACAGAATTTGTTGTTATAATTTAAGAAATTATTAAATGTATGTGTATTTAACCAAACGGAAATTATCAAAAGATGATACCATTTATGCTTATTATGTGTCAAACTATAGAATATTCCTGAAGATATAGCAATTCTATAACTATACGAAGTAACGCTCTTCACCGATATATATAAAATTTTTTTTCATTCCCTGCTAGTTTATTTATTTTATTGGCTTGTATAAAGTACAAACAAAAGTGTTCAAAAAACTTTGACGCTTCTAAGCTATGGTTCAGGATATTAGGATTTCATATAAGTAAATATACTAATCTTCGGGGCTATGACATTTTGAGCAACACAGAAATCGCCGTGCTTAAGATCTTTTAGATGTCTCATAGATCTTAGAGGACGTTAATCCTAAAGGGCTCATGTCAACAATTACGCCATAATGCTCCCCACAACATATTTGACAGCCGCCTGGCACTTCTAATGAAATAGTATGACAGTCGAATATACGCAGAAAACTAGCCTATTGATATTCGCTTGTCTCGGGTGTACTCTTATGAGGGAGTAGCCTCTCTGAAGAGTGTTCAGACAGCACAGGCGTTGAGAAAGCAGTGTATGCCACTTGCAAATATGGAGAGCACCGAATGTCCTTAGTGGTCAGCGAATGTTTACGGGTGCCATAGTTGTTTACAGGGTGAGGCTGTTTACGCGACCGCCTTCAGCATATCATTAGCAGCTAGCCGACAGCCACTTGCCCTACCAGGATAAAGGGGTATTGCCGAAGCACAATTAAGACTCCTATACTTCTCTTGTATCAAATTCTCTATTCCCATTATGAGAGATTAATTTATGGTTTTGTCTTTATTTGAATCGAACATGCAATTTTTGCGACTATTACTTCCACGTAAGAGATTCTAGAGCCATTACCTCCCATCCTTTGGTATCAGATATAGCACACTTCAATCGGTGTTTCTTTGTGTCATCGCTCCACTTTCCCTTTTCCGGATTTAAGTCCGCCGTATTCGCCGAAACAGAAAATTTCCCTTTCAACCTCCTGTATTTGCGCGTTGCTCTTTTACTTTCACATATTTAAAGCATGATTCTTGGAAAAATATAGTTCGATTATAACATGTGGAAATATCTTGTAGTTCTTATAAATGGTGAATTCATCGGAGCATTATATATGAATGTGTCTCAGATTGTGTATGAATTGGGCCGTCTCTACGACCTAATCCTTCTCGACTATACTGATTCATGATCTCCTTAGAGGCATTACTGCGAAACATTATTTTGAAGTTATATCATTACCATGGCATAATTTTGTTAACTTTATCAAAGTTTAGAAATAATGTATGCGATTAGGGAAGTCAAGAGAATAAGTTATAATTAGTTATGGATATTTTACACTAAGAAATCTACTTGTCCACTTTATACGACCCCGTTGATCCGCTGCTATCACCGATGAGTTGCGCAACTAGTCCTTGTCCTGCCGCTGGCCGGTTTTCTGAAACCGAGGAAACTATGTCAGTTGACTATTTCACTTTTACACTGGTTTAAGCTAAATACTGTCAGTTTTAGTTTTTGCTCTTTGAATTTCAGATGTTATCGCTATCTTGTAATTCAATCTATTAATTCTTGCAATTTGGTTATTATTTCAACTTAATTCAACTTAAACTTGTTTAGTTTCTAGATAAATAGCCGAGAAAAAAGTGCCATACTGCTGAGATGGAGAGCTAAGTGAAGAGGAAAATAAAATACAAAGTGGGAGAAAATGGGAGCAATGAACGTTGAATGGCATTGAAAGTGCAAGTAAATTTAGGTTTGAGGGTCATCGCGCGTCTTTTCTCGCGTATCTGTATCTGTTTGAAAGTCATGCCTGTCAAGATGGTCGTACTTAATAAAAATTATTTTAGATTTTTTCCATCATGTTCTAAATTAATATATCTTACATCATTCATCACAATGGATTATTGTGAAAGTAATAATAAGACTCACAAATTTTTATATCAAGTATTAATAGTCAGATTTTCATTAGTATAGTAGTTACTTATTTTTAGAAAAACAGGAGTTTAACAACTATGAACTCATGTACTTACTCTGGTTATCATGTTTGTATCTTGTTTTCCGCTGGCAGGTGCCCGTCTGTCACTGACCATAGTTTATTTGCTCAGTCCCCTGGCTGTTTACAGTAAGGGTCGGGTCAGATAGCCCCCTTCAACATAACAACCGCCAATCATAAAACTACTCCCTCGTAAGGTGTCTATTAAACAACTGATGATAATTGTTTCGATTTTACTATCAATAATCCTAAATGTTTAATTACACTGACCCCCCCTTTTCATTATTTCGATATTTATTTAAGGCGGCCACTATTTGTTTTTCACGGTTTCCCTCACCTAATCTTTTTTCACCGACATTCTCTTTATCTTTGCCGCCAAGCAATGATTCGTCCCAATAAGCGTTGAGAGTGACTGGCGCACGCGTCTTTGTCTGTCATTCCATCTGCTCACTCTCTTAAAAGGGACAGTTCAAGGGCAGGTCACACATTCTCATGCGCATACGTCACAGTATGCGCTGGTTCAGAACCTTACACGCACGGTGATTACCACACTTGTAGACACCGAAATACACAAACATCAAAATATGTCTACATTCGTTAGCAGACATTCGTATCTAGTACCGGTCAAACTTTCGCCTTTCTGTTATGCTTTGTCATAGACGTTATTATTATCTTGTATTCTATAGCTATATGATTTTTTGCCTAAATTTAAGTGCGTTGTTAATATGTTACTAGATTAGATTCTCAATGTTAGTATTGAATCTAACTGTCCAGTGTAAGAGAATGTCTATGATAACACCAAGTTTCAGCTCACATGCTTATGAATAGATATACGTATAAATATAATACATATGTATATACCCTTTCTGATAACTTCTCAGTCTCTGACCCATGAAAAAGGTCCGGTTTAATCTCGCTGCAACTCTCGAAACCGGCTGGGGTCACTCGGTCGTGAACTTGATAGGAATACGTCTGCACCTCCCTATATACCACAGTCTATAATCTCTCCTGACAATTCTCATTGTTTTGTTTTCTTTGTAGGACGCCGGCAACTCCTCAATCGGCGTGCTATTTCGTCCAATCGCTAATTTTCAGCCGCACAGATCCTTTTGAGATGTCATTGCATGACTTTCACTTACTTTCCACTTCTATTGCCGCCTGTTTCCATCTCGTATTAGAACTCAAGAGGAATACCAGTTCTACACCATTGTATAGCGCAAGATTTTATTTAATCTTTCTATATTAAATTCTTAATATAAAATTAACTACTTAAGGGCACGTTTATAATACAGTAGGGAAAGTCAATTTATGCTTTAATCAATTGTTTCAAGAGTTACAATGATAAAGTTTGAGAGAAATGGAGTTCCGTTTTTATAATTTTAATGCATCGTCTATTAATGCATATTTTTCATTAATTTTACGAAAGATCGTGCCTTATTTATTTCGCAGTTTTAGCTCAATTTACATTATTAAAAGTTAACCAATAATATTATGAGGATATGATAAAAGAGTTAGGATAAATTGCCTAGATAAGAAGTCTACCCAACTAAAGCACTTAACCAGCAAGGTATTGCAACCCTGAGTAGTGATTGCTTTCCGGCCTGTGCTCCTGTAAATCGCGCTGTTTGCCCGAGGGCCAAGGGTGCCCGAAATAGAATAAAAGCCCCATATGAACCGGACTGAGGACAATGGAAGCCGACCAACCGAAGAGCCATGAAGGCGCAAGCAGGCAACGTTGACTCACTCACATTATTCCTGGCTGCTGTATCTGAATCTCCTTCTAGAAATCAAATAGCCTTTACTTAAATATAACTTAATATTAGAAATCCGGGGCTAAATAGACAATAAAAATAAATATCGGAATTAATAGCAAATATAGTTTCTGTTATCGTTCATATTAATAATTTACAATGTCAATATTAAGTTATTTTTTTATTTTATCGTATTCACTCGTATTTTATATTTCATATGAATGTGTTCTACTCTTTGATACCACTAATGACTTACCATATCATAAATGGTGATTATTTATAGGTACTATTTTAATATTATAATAGATACGTGTTTATTCATCTACATTAAATTTCATCAAACTTAAAGTTTTACGTTTGGACTTCATTGATATATACAATGAGATTATTCTCGCCGGAACAGTTCACTGACTATTTATCCGTTCAATTACCAACATAAGTCTCTTCATCTCATTGCTCTATGAGATCTGTTATTATTTTTGTGTTTACTCCTATTTGTCGCTCTCTAGTACTTTATTTATATGATGTGTATGTTTATAACAGTGCCAGTGTCCGGTCTTTGTATAGCATATTCGTGTTCCTAGCGCAAGCGTCGTCTCCTATTTAGGTCAACACAACATTGTAATGCGCTTTCTGTTAATCTAGTTGTTTCACACCGACTAGACTCTCTATACGTGTGAGTATCAGGTCTTCATCCTTATTACTTATCTTCTCGAACTTTTCTTGCGTCTCACAAATGTCATGCCACAATGGTCTACGTACATCGTCTCTTCATAATTCACACGCTATATTTCTCTACTTATCTATCATTTTTATGTATTTATGATTATTTTTTCACTACACCTCTATATTTCTTCCACTTCATATATCCCTTTATAAAATTACTTGTTCTTCACCTTTGGACTACCTGTTCCAAAATTAATGTTTTGATTAAATTTACTGCTTCGAATATTAGAAGCATTATGTTTTATAAGGACCTTTTTTGTTACCTTTCGTTTTTAAAAGTACTTTAACCACACGTCAGTTTTAATTAGTATTGATGTGATGGCAATATCTGTATTCTTATTATGATTAATCATTAACATATCGTGGTTTAAACGTAGGGGACTCAAATTCTAATTTGCATAGTATCCTCTCGACGGGAGACATGATTTCTTTCGCGAACAATTGAAACTACCTTAACCTCACTCGACTCTTGAACGGAATCGCCTTGCCCTTCTTGGCTCGCATCCCATTCATTTTCTATCTGCGCCTACTCGTTCAACACACTCTCAGATTCCCGTATAGCCTATCCGGATGGCCGCCAAACCTGTCCAATCGAAATGGAAATCGCTGGTCATTTCTCCAAAGTCGGGCCCGATCTGGTTTCCATGTAGGTCGACCCTGGAACGCCACGGGATCCGGGTTACGGTAATTGCAATCGCGCTTCAATGAAACTGTGGATATCATTATGAAACGTAGTTTGTAATTTTTATGTCTAAATTCATTTTCTACGTTATATGATTACTTATAACACTTTCTGTAAATGCAAGTAGCCCTTGTGATTATATTACATACTTTTTAATCCTCCTATCAAATGTTTTATATTCTATATTTTAAACTACTATCTTCATCTTGTTGTGTTGGATTTTCAAAATGCTTTTTGCTTCAATATGCTCTATTGTTCGACATTAATTAGTCATTTACAAAAGAAATATATACTTTTGTAATGAACAGTGTTTTAGATGGATGTTGATTCTGCGTCTTCGTCTCCATCAGAACGGTTATCTGTGGTTTGTTCAGCATCGGCAGAGTACAGTTCAAATTCATCTGAGTACTCTCCCAATTCTAGAAGGTATGTGTGATTCATCGAATGTAAATTTTTAAACATTTTTTAATTTATCAATTGCAAAATGAACTTATGAAAATTTACGTTTTAGGAATTCAGTTAGTGAGAATGTTATGAAAGATGAACAGTATTGGGAAAGAAGACGAAAAAACAATGATGCTTCAAAACGATCAAGAGAAAAAAGAAGAATTAGTGATATTGTAAGTACATTATGTATATCACTTCTTATTTATACTACTTATTGATGCAATTTTTTTACCTTCAATAAAAGTTAAAAACATAGTTAACTTAATTTCTTAAGCTTATTTAAGGCTATGGAACAGCGCATTCTCGCACTTTCCCAAGAGAATCAATTGTTGAAATCACGCTTGGAGTCACGAACGGCTGCAGAGTCACTCCTCGGACAGAGAACTGTCCCAGATTACCCGTCCATGCCTTCACAAAGTAATACTGTGCTTCAAGCCACTCCTGCAAAGGTTAGATCTTAAATTCATCTTATCTTTCTTTCTAGTAAATTATTCAACGATTTTCATTATCGCATTTAGTTGCTGTTAAATAAATAATATTTGTTTACTCATTATTTTATATTGAAAACATATTTCAGTCGATTTTCTCCCAACAGTTGCCCACCTCATCACTAGGACTGCCTCCGCTTCCTACTCCCACTCTTACTCCAATTCATGCTCCGGTTTCCAGTCTATCTCTACCTTCAGTTCCCATGCTTCCATCTGCTTCACAACTACCAATTATGCAATTCTGCCAACTACAGGCAGCAATCCAACAACAAGTAGGAATAATTTGATCTTTATTTTCTTACGGTGCCTCATTTTAGATGTAAAATAATCGGTCCGCCATGGCAGCTGTGGAAATCGCACAAGAATAGAAAAATTGAGGTCACCCACTCAATATAAAACCAAACCCAACATGGTGTTTTAGATGTACTCAAAAATATTCTTAAATATATTATAGTAACATAATCATACTCGGTTTTAGTATGTTTGTTTTTCAAAAAACCGAAATTCATCTTAGTCATTTTGGGTTTTTATTAGATATCATTGAGTAAATGGTAGATTCGGCATCCCGAAATTGTCGATTTTTCGAATGGTATTCCCTATTGTATGGTGTTTAGAATCTCTTTGATGATTTTCTTAATTTTATTGTGTCATGAATAATCATATTATTAATAATTTACTTACATTTTATGCAAAAAAATAGATTCAAGAATTAATCTCATAATTATGCTATAAGTAGTTATTGTGAAGCAATCTTTCAGTACCGTTCTGCTCCAACTCCTTCCGTGTTTTCCATAGGATCGGCTTTTCAGCCTTTCCAAGCACATAAAGAATCTGTGATTATGAGAGTTGAAAGAACAAGTCCTGATTCATCAACTGATCGAGTAGAAAAAGTAATTCAAAAAGGTAAATATAATCTACAAAACTACAAATGTTTAAATGAAAATACAATAATTTGCTCGAATTAATCTGTTTATTAGTTATAATTTAGTAGTATTTACCAGTTCCATCACCACTGCCAACAGCTGAACGACCTCAGTCTCATTCTCTACTTGGTGCACTATTGGCTACTAGAAGAACGTCTCCCGCAGTTCCACAAAGCCGAACCGAACATAGTAGTGGTCTAAGTAGTCCACCAAGGGTACATTTCTTTCTCTTTCCCAATTCCACATTCCTTTACTTTTTAAACCTTTATATAGCCATTTATCTATCGATATGCATATTCTTCTCATATTCCTCTATTATAACAATTTGTCTTCAAATAGTTTTCTTTGTTTTACAATTCATTCCAGATAAGTCATTATTTTAGATGTCGTCTTCAAAGTCTGATTGCGAATCAATTTCGTCATCAGCATCATTCTCACCCTCTCACTCAGGTGAAGATCACCCTGAAACGTCAGCGATTAGACAGGCACTTAGTGGTCATAGTTCTGATGGAAAGACGGTAAGAATGTAGGAAACAATATAAAATTTTAGTTCCAACAAATTAGTATGATAGTTCATTTCATGTTTGATATTAATGATTCTGATATTCTCCTTCAAACATAATTGACTTCAGACCATCTATGGTCTTGTTTGATTCGTTCTATGTTAAGAGTTTCTTGTTTCCAATTAATCAAAACTAATATTTGGATTAGATTTCATGTTCCGAAATTAATAAATAGTTATGATACTGAATTATAAGAATTAATTAGCTGACTCAATTAAATGTTCATTGCAAGAAAATTAACTGTCACTCGAAACTCACAGGGTAGGAGCTGTTATCTATATGCGTATTTCCAACTACATAGTTTTGAAGTTTGGCTTATATTATGAATAATATGGGATACAAATTATTGAGGGCTTTGATAAGACTGGCAATGTTGCTTCTAAAGGCTATAGCATAACTAGTGGATTACAGAAAGCACATAGAACTGGAAATGATCCTAATGAAGTGAGAATGTGGCGTAATACTCTTATATTTCACTATTTTAAAACAAAAAAACTTTTACTTATATCTTTATATGCGTTATGATATCTTTGTTAAGTTACTACGGAAGAGTATTTTCTTATTGAATTCATCAGCAGAATCTTTGTAAAAGTGTTTATTAGTACTATGGCCTTGGAAACATTTTGACAAAATAGTGTATAATAAATACAGTTAAAATATTTTCCATATTATATCAGAACTCTAAATAAATAAATAATATAAGGGTTGAGAAATTTTGCACATTTTTCAGATACAGTACATGGACCGTCGGCGTCGTAATAATGAGGCAGCAAAACGATGCCGAGCTAACCGTAGAGCAGTCTTTGAATATAGAAGTAGAAGGGTACAAGTAAGAACAGAAATAGTCTTGAGTTGCAAAACACATAATTTATCAAAGATCTTGATTGAAGTCAGAGGGAGGATCCCAATGGCTTAGGCAATAATCTTATAACGAAGTCAGTTATCACAAACCCCATTATATTCAACATGTCTATTGTCGAAAATCCCATTTACATTACATTAGAAAACACTTTTACAGCTACTTGAAAACGAAAACGAACAACTAAAAGAAGAAATAGCAAAACTGAAAAGAGAAGTTGAGCAATTTAAGTCTCTACTAACTACTCAGAGCACAGCTGAGAGTCAATAAACATGACTTTCATAGTTTCGTAGTGATATCATGACTTATAAAGTGCAAATAAAAATCCATATTGGACAGCACTGTACCTCGCTAGGCTTTCATTATTTCAATGCCTTTTCATCGTTGCCGTATCTTCAAAATAGTCCCATCTGTTACATTTATTATCATATATTGTTTTCTTATGTCCTTCTTATATTAGTATTGCTTAAAAATACTTAGATAATTTATTTTCTTCATCTTTGTCAATTTTCTACTCTTCGTTCACTTCGACAAAGTGAACTACTTGAAGAAAATCAGTCCTTTCTACAATGTGCAACAACTACTAATTTGACGAATTTCTCTCTCCAGTTTATTAAGCACTTCGGTTTACTAAATGTGCAATATTATCCAGTTCAATGCAATACTCTTTCCTATTGAATTTTAGCTTTACGAATGAGCAATATTTATATTAATAAAGTATGTAGGATTTAGTAATATTCACCAAGTATTTTGCCTGCAACACATTGCGAATTTGCTAGATAATGGTATAAATCGCTTTATTATCGTGCTTATACTTGTATCTATTGAATTTAAATGATCGGTAAAATGTACTGTATTTGTATCCACCACGAAAACATTCTGCAAATCGTATTTTCACCGCCTATTAATACAATCGTCTTGACGTCCTTCGGTGAAAACAAAATAATACATAATAAGAAATAATACGAAACTAAGTGGGTAAAAGACTCGACAGAAGTTGTCCAAGTACCTATAAATATATGATAAATATAGCATCTTAATTTGCACCGCTACTAGCTGTACACCTCATTCAATGTTCTTAATATTTAATCTTTCTATTACCTAACTTTTCTTTGGTACTTTGCTATTTTATTTCTAATTTCAATTTACCTTCCAGTTTTGTGATATCTTTTTGCTTTTTGCATCATTGCATCTCTTAGTTCTTCCGTTACATCTGACTTCTTTTTCATAGCCCATTTCTTCTGAATTTTTGACTTTGGGCAAAAAAATTATTCAACTGGTCTTTCAAGCTAGATTACTGGTAAGAGTCTCTATATGCTCAATAAGTTTGTAATTTTAGACCTGTACAGTCTTTTCAGTATGAAAATGTTGTCTATCAGCCTAACTGTATTAGATAATATTTATACAGCGGACTAATCTCGTCATTCGAAAAGGAACATTGGGTTCACTGTTACGTAATGTGCTAAATATAGGTCTAAAGTTGCAAACTTAGTGGTGACGTTGTATATCGTTTCTCGGGCTTAGTAAATAAATTATAAAGGATATCGACTTTTTAAGAGTATATTAGAAAAATAATGTATTCACAAACCAATTGATTAGCCCTTTTATCAAATCCGATGACGAATAAGGTCTGAAGCAGTGTAAAAAACACAAAACCAGTTATGAAGCCAAACCACAGATCAATGGCCTGATATATTTTAAAATCACTTTTTAAGATCAATATTAAATGAAGTAAAAATGGCGAATATCTTGGACTTTATAGCTGTTACCTTAAGATAAGACACGCTAGGCAAATGTTCTCGAGCTCCAGCAGATTCAGTCGAAAGCGTTAATAAGACGGTAATTGCGACTCCAATACGACCCTCCATAAACTCTTCAGGTAGCCAGACGCCAACCTAAAATATTAATTTTAGTTCCGACTAATTCTCAGAAAAATATAGTCCTGTGAACCCTATGAGCGCAAACCTATACAGTTTAAGATACGATAACATTCAAAACTTACCTAATTGCAGTCGAAAAGTGGAAAGTAAGTTACGTTTCAACTATGATGACTGTGAAATTTCAAATTTATAAACTGATATTTTTTAACAAATACTTATGCTCCTAGAAAACAATACAAACATAATTTTTAATAACCTACAGATTTATTCAAAATTTATATTTCTTAACGGTTCATATGAAATATGTAATTTCCCACCCAAGAGAACATAAGGGCTAGTGATGTTGGTATGTAAGTCTGTGCAATATGAAAGCCAACATCTCTTTTTAGACGAAACACGGCGCGTAGACAGGAAAAAGCTCCTAAATTTTATGTATTCCTATGATATAATAGACGTAAGTGTTTTTCCCACTTCAGTGTTGTGGTCGTTTACCATACTTTGTAAATTACTTAATATATGCACATACCTGATTTTCTCGTCTTGTTGCACATTGTCGGCTCATATCGATCAATGTAAAGTTCCGGTAATTTAACATCTGGATTTTTATCGATTGCATCAATTCTCCTAGTAAACCACTCAAAACGAACAGTCTCAATTGGATATCCAACTAAATTCATTATCAAATTGTAATGTAGATCAATTTTTATAGTTGATATTATCATTTTTGTAACTTTGCCACTTAAAGATAGGATCAAACTTTCTTAATATTCGTGAGTTTAGAATCATGTGAAATAATAAAAAGTGCCATACTTACATGATTTTATTAGGAGATCACAAGTTTGCTTGTCATGAGGATATTTACATAAAATCAAATTGCAAGATGGTGTTATCTTTACTCTAAAAGAATATACACTCAATTTAATTTAATACACTGCTGAAATACCTAATATCACATGATAATTTTTAGAATTCTCATAGGTGTCTCAATTAGAACACGAAAAACTGTTCTAATAAGCAATTATGTTCACCTTGTTTCATAGAGGACAAGTCCGTCTGGGAATATCCTCATTAGGAAGTTTAGGAAGGTCACTTCATGAAACTAAAACAAAACGTACATAGCTTGTTAATACAATGAGTAATGTCCAGCACAAGAAAATACGACTCATTCATAAGTAGTATGAATATCGGTATTTATTTTAACTAGTTAATCTACAAAGTAATGCAAAAACCACATTTCATAATAATAAAGAAGAAAAAATTGTCAATCTACATATTAACTGGGGATTTGTTAATATCAAAATAATTTAAAACTATACTGATTATGCCTTCATTATTCGTCCTTTTAAGTTATAATTTCTAAAGTTAGTTCAGAATCAGTGAATGTTTACTGTTTTCAAAGTATATTTTTATCAAGAACTTCTGTAGTTCCAGTACGATTAGAAACTGAGTAAACATAAAACCCTTATGTCCCTGAAGTGTTCATCGCGTAGAAACAGGAATCCACTAGTTCAGGATTAAATCTTCTTAATTTCTCGTAGCATTCATCTAACGCTACAGCATATTCAGATTCATAAACTTATGCATTTGACAAAGTCAGAATTTGTGTTGTTTAAAAAAACCTATTTAAAAAAATAAATGACTAAACTCGGCTTCCTTAGCATTCGCAAAGAACGGATCAGGTCTCCAAATTTTCTCTAAAATTTCTTCCTCTTTCACAAGAATGGGCTTATCATAAGGATTGACAAGTCTGGCATCACGCCAAGCCATCATCAAATAGATATCCATGTCATAGTCCTGTAATATTAACATATATTAAACCAAATAATTAGGTAAACTTTTTTTTCAGTTGTTGAAATAATTAATTTTGTGTCAGTCAATACCATAAATTACGCATTAAATAGTTTAATAAGTTATAGAACTTCGAAGCAATACTACAAATTAAATTGAAATTATCATTTTTAAGTGTTACATAACATAGCTGAAAATGACAGATATAATCATAACTTGAGCATTTTACCATAGTTGAAGTTTGAAAATTTGACATGGATTCGATGTATATGCCAAATTTGACAACAACAGCACTTCCTTGAAAGACAATGGGTGCTGAGAATGAGTCATATTGGTTCTTATGTAAAACTGGAAGAATGAAACTACCCCCGAGAGTTCTGGAATTTACAGAATAAATATAGTTAAATTATGAAGAGAAAATTCATGCTATAGAAATGAGATACTATAGTATTTAATTTCGCAAATTTTTACCGCACAATGTAATTTAACTAAGTCATAGCAAATCAAATGCATTAAAAAATGTAATATTAATAATTGCAATTAAACAACCTCTAATCTGCACAACAGATTCTTATTTGTTTCTACACTACTGTAACTTCTGTCGTTCGCTGTTTTGTGCTATTCTACATGATTAGATTTGAAATCAACAACAGTTACATTATTTTTCTTAACCTTACAGGAAAGAGAGGAAAAATCAGGGCAACCCCACACGCTTCTTTGGTCTTTTTAAATGAAGTTGTGTCGTGATCACAGTTACTAGAACTGGGTTTTAACAATGGTTTGCCCAAATATAGCTATGTAAAAACAGAAGATCTATGCCTCATTGATCCTAGACGGACTAATGCTTTCTTAAGTGACTTATTCAGAGAAGGAAATTCGAAAAAGAGAAAGCTAGGACCGTTATTCAATGTTTAATTCACTGCACACTACTTTTACTGCTCTTATATGCTAGCCTTAAAATCTTAAGACATTTCTCCATAATAAAGACAAAGGGAAGTGAAGCTAATTTGCCACCCACTTGAGGGAAGAATTAGTTCGACTCAGTATATCATCTACTTCAGTATCATTTCTCAACTTCTCAGCTAGAGCTGTCAAATTAACACCAGCTGCCTCTAGTGCTGTGATATTTACTCCAATGGGACCCTCTATTTCGATTCCTAAAATAACATGACACTCAGGTACTAAATGCAGTACCTTCAAACAACTTCCCAGGAAGAATTCAAAATAATATTAGTATTTTATTAGGATATATAATTCTAAACCGTCCATAAAGAAATCATAATAAAAGGTTCATTCCGACACTGGAATAAAAATTTAAAATGCGAGGATATATTTTGTTTGAAACTTTTCCACCATTCAATAAACAAGACAGTTTTTTAAGTGATTATCAGACTATCCGATTTACTCAAAATTACTATTAGTATAAAGAATTACCATGGGGAGTTTCTTAGACAAAAATGATTCAGAGGAAATTTTAACTATAGTGGCGCCCAGGATTACTTATAACAAAATTCATCGAGTACCCCTAGTGCGACTATTGATTGTAACTCGTTTCTTAACGATCTATTTTGTATTCTAATACAAATTAGAATTCAGCACCAAATTACGGGTGTCTCCAAGATATTTTTCCCGGTTCAGTGCTTGATGAAGAGGGAGATACCTCAGACGCAAGGCTTTTTCATAAGGAAAACACAATTCGATGCTAGATTCGTAGCCTCAGGGAATAGTTTACAGACATCAAAGGGTCTGCCGCAAATGGCAGTACAGTCGATGTGTGACNGACAGGATAACTTATGAAATTTATCACCCATTCACCGTCAAGCTAAAGACAGTTAATCCTTCCGCGCGTATCCTTTTCAAATTTATGCCTGGAAAAATTTTATTTTACATTTAGGATACACAATTTCTATGGTGATACTTCGAATTCTAGCTAATAACCCTTAGTGGTAGAGCTACTCTTTGTGTGAAATATTAGTGAGCGTCATACGTCACACATCGACTGTACTGCCATTTGCGGCAGGCCTTTTGATGTCTGTAAACTATTCCCTGAGGGTACGAATCTAGCATCAAACTGCAGTTATTCGAAGAAAAAAAATCCTCGAATCTGAAATGTTCCCTTTTGCACCAAACACGGGACTTCATAGACAACTGGATGGGGTATCTTGAAAAGAGCCAAAATTTGGTGCTGATTTATAATTTGTAATTAGAATACAAAATAAGTGATTTAGAAGCGAATTACAATCGATAGTTAACTTAGTGCATTAAGTATACTCTATGTATTTTGTTATCAATAATCCTGGACGCCAGTGAATTCAGAAATCTTGCGAAGATTTGGTTCTTACCTGGGCGTTGCTGTTGAAGTTCCTTATTTAGTGAGCGCCGGAAAAATTCGAAACAAACGCATATCTTCCTATCCTTGCTTTTTCTCCTTGGAGATATCGGAATGTACCTTTCCTTTTGTTGTAGTAATTTTCATAGTAAATAATAAATAATATTGCTAAAAATCAAAACAGAACAGTAAGAGATTTCGAAATTACTTATTTTAGCGCAATTTTAATTTATTGTAATCAGCATACCTTCAAAACTACTGCTATTGAAAGCATCTATAGCTTTTGGAACATAATCAGCACAAATACCAGGCAAGTAGAGGCCAACCTGAAATTTATCACCTACTTTTTCCTAAGATTCCGCAGTTGATGGTCCTTGGCTACATAACCACTTTTTCCTACACCCATTTATAGTGCGTGACTCGTTTTCCACTTATCTAGGATATTTTATATCTAGATTCAGTTAATTATTAGTGCTAAGAGATAAAAACAGATTTATTATAGTGGTGGCATGTTTGGAATAGTTAGTTCTTTTAATTTGGCGTATTTTTTTGTTTTCCATTCCTAGATTACCCTTATCCAACTTTCGCTGTTTTCTACACTTATGTTTCTTTAACGGACAGAAATGTTGTCCTACACAAGCTGAGCATTATTGTTTTTGAGAAATGGAATATAGAACTCCTCAATTTTGTTGCAGTATAGTTTGGAGTCTATCTGATTCTCAAATGTTCTAAAGTATTTGCAGCAATAGATTAATTCTAGTACTAGCACTACGGGTAGGTAGATCCGAAGTTAGTCGTTCATATCCGAGTGTATATGCGAAGATTTATTGTTAAAAGATGATGACAACATGATTATTGTTGCTAATCGTTCACAATTGAACCACATTTTTGTGGTTCTAAACTTGGTGAATTTTCTTGGAGATGGATGGTTCAAACAAATGCTCGAAGAAGTTCAGCAGAAAGGTTCTTCACAGCTCTACACAGTGATGGCGGAAGTGGTGAATTCAAGTAATGAATACAAGAAAGGATATACTAGGAGCTCAAGTTATAGGGTATGGAATAAAATACAAATTTTATTTTGTAAATATGGGATTATTTATTTCATTTGTAGGTACCTAATGCGCTAATGCATCAACCCTAAAGACAATGCTTTACATCTTGGAAAACCTTGAAAGGATTAAGTAGCCGTTGGAACACTCTTCCGAAGGCTACAGATGCTACCGTTTACACCACAACATCTTTTTGGGCTATCGGGTGTATTAGAGTCACCGAGGACTCCAGTTGTTGATCTTCCAACAGAACGAGAGCTGGATAAATACGTGGCTGTATTGGATAGTTTTAGCTTGTATGCGTTCATAGCCAAAACCGTTCTACAAGAACGTTGTGGGAAAATTTCACTCCAAGACCAGAGTGGCATATCTTACCACAACTCGACTAGATGATATGTTGAAGTTCTATACTGTAGAAATAAAAGTGGCAAAACTGTTAGCTATTTCACTTGGCAATAGATAGTTGAAAGATCGCTACATGCGGCCTAACGAGTAGATACGCCAGAGAAACATCTTGAACACTGGCAAATTTCTAACAATACGTGGTCACACTCGCTTTAACAAACCGCCTTCCAACTAGAAGAGAGCTAAAGCAGTATTTAAATGATCTGGCTACAAATTTAGCCACATAGTTTATCTATTATAGCCACTGAACTTTTGCCTAGTCATCTTCTATAAGTGTTTACTATTCAAATTTGTGCAATCTTTTTAAACATATTATGTTGCTTTTATTACTCTAGTAGTTTTGCATGTTATGTATATTATATGATCTATCTTTATATTACGCATTTTGAAATAAAATAGTTTAAGCTTAGGCCTACTGACAGCCCTTCTGCGTATCTAACCACTTGTGTTTCTTTGTCTGCACTCTGCTAATGCTAGTGTCCCTGAAGGGGCGTAGTTACGAGTTGCCACGTTACAGGAGGAATGCAGGGTCGGTTTAAAAGACAAAATGTCCCAAATTATATAGCAAAGTTACGGGAAATTATGGAATTGGTAAGTTAGTTGGATATTTCTGACCGTTAGGGAAACATAAGTGTAGAAAATAGCGAAAGATGAATAAGGGTATAATCTAGGAATGGAAAATAAAAAAATACACAAAAATAAAAGAACTAACTATTCTAAACAATCAAAAGTCGCTGGCCTGGAAGGAAGCCAATACCAAACCACCGCTCGGCTACTACAACCAATAGCATCCCTGTTCTAGATTGAAAAGCTAGAAAGGATGATCATTTTCATGATTAATTTAAAAAATAGTAACGAAACATGATGTGTAATTAATTTTTAAAAGTGAAATAAAATCAATATAGTAAAAGAAAAGCTTATATTTAGTGGTTCTCTCAGTAACCAAATCTTTTTACTACTACACAAATTAAATATCACGAGCCACTATCATAGATAAATGCATATTTTCTATTACAAAAACAAGAAAACCGTTTTTATAAGAACGCCTTCTCTGAAAATGGATGATTTGGCGTTTCCAGATCGGAAATTCAGTGTTGATTTTAGCTCTTTTTTAAGGTTTGCAAAATTTCCTAGTTTGAAAGAAGTTATGAGCGCTAAAGCAAAAAATAGCACTGGATTACTCTCGATTGCTATCCTGTACAATTTGCGCTGCTCACTTTGCGCCCCTACTATATGCTATGCAATTCCCATTATAGATGAATATATTTTAAATGTAAATAAAAATATTAGAGCTTATTTTCAAATTACAAACTTTAAAAAATGTTATGATTTTATCATAGAACCTTTTCATATCTAAGAAATGCCTGGCTCTTGATGTTGAGTGAGAGCGCATTCGCTGCTTCTGAAGACGTAATGAGAAGTGTTGGACTGAAATTAGCTTCGAATTTCACAAGAACTATTTTTATGAGTTTATCCTTTAAAATATTCTAAGTGAAATCGTTGAACATTCGTTAGTTCGTAATAAAAGTTATTTCTCCTAACTGTGTCTCTTCAGTAGCATCAATTTCAATCCACGACTGCGGAAAAGAATGTTCACTATTGTTTCCTCCATCTTTTTTGACGATTTTTCCTTCTTCTGTTGCTTCGATAGCAGTATTTACCTTAGAAATTGATAGAAGCAAACTTTTTAGAGAGATTAAATCAATTAAAGTCGCTACTTTTATCTTCATCCAATCATCATCGTCATCTCTCATCTCCCCATCCATTTCGTCAATTGATCTCTTCATTTTCAATGTCACCCCGCGCATTGATCTCTTCGCCAAGTCAATCTTGAATCGCTTACTGAAATGAATAGGCCTTTTAAATATGTGTATAGTTACATATGAGAAATATTTAGATGCTAAAATTGAACATTACTACTTGAACACTTTGAACACAATTGACGAATGCACTTTTCTTATGCTATGAAAGGTTATAATTAATCATGTTGCTATTTTTGCCTGGAAACTCACTGAAGATCTACGTAATCCCAGTAATCATCATCATACTGGCGAATCTCTGCGCTGTCTGGCGTTTGCGTTGTTTCCATAATTGTGTTTTCCACATCTTCTGGTTTCCAAATTGTTATTATTTTATCACCCGATTGTTCAACAACATGTATTAATGTTTCTAAAACTATTCAAAATTTAGCTTTAAGTATTATAGGAATACATGCATATGGTAGTACAAACAACACTAGTCCTATTGGTAACTTTGCATATTATTATACAATAATAATAATGATAATAATAATAATAATAATAATAATAATAATAATAATAATAATAATAATAATACCTTTATTATCTTCCAATATGCCATGTTTATCGAAAGCTGGTTTCTTCTTTTCATCACTAACAACTGCATCATAGTTTTCATACATAGCATTATTAGTTATATTTGAAGTAGTGTTTAATTTACTCTCAGTTTTGGACTTATATCCTACTGATACCTTAGAAATAAGTTCATTGAGATCTTTTGCTAGTTTAGCAAGAGTTACAGCATCGGGGTTCAATTCTTCCTAAAATAACATTACATCTCAAACTATTACTTTGCTGTCATAAATGAATTTCTAACTTTTGAAGTAATTATTATAGTGGCTTTTAAATACAAAGAAGTCATTCACCCATAACGAATCGTCGTCAAACGAAAGTTGGGAATTAACCATTCTTGAAATTGGTACATCTGTTCGTATTTTAGTAAAGCATGCAATTTTTATTTATAAATAGCCAAGTTTTTCTTGTCTTGAGTTGGTCATTTCCAATGTTACCTTCCATTGCTCTTGAGATACATTCTCAAAGTTGGTCCAATAAAATTATCGACTTCGTGATTAAAATGCCACTTCTTCAGGCACTTTGACACATTGAAGTTCGTACTTTTGCCTTATTTGACCACTTCCTCTGTGCCCCTTAATGCGCTAAAACTGTTTAACTACTTCGGTTTTGTAACTGGTTTGTATATTGTCATCTAATATCGAAGTTCCACGAAGTTCATAAATATTGGCTTTGAGCGTGTAATTACAAACCAGTTACAAAACCGAAGTAGTTAAACAGTTTTAGCGCATTAAGGGGCACAGAGGAAGTGGTCAAATAAGGCAAAAGTACGAACTTCAATGTGTCAAAGTGCCTGAAGAAGTGGCATTTTAATCGCGAAGTCGATAATTTTATTGGACGAAGTTAAACAAATCCATACCATATACCAAAGTCACAGAACGAAAAGTCTCAAAGCCAACCTTGAGATTAAGTTAAAAACTAATCAGGAAATATAATTGAATTTAATAATTGTAAATAACAAGTTGTTTTCTATCATCGCAAAGAAGAAATTGTTCTAACTAAAAGCGCATCCTTTTGCCTTGAATTAAGTGAAAAACACTATTTTTGAAACGACAAAACCATTAGATTGAAAATAGGGCACTGATTTAAAATCTGTGCTCAGCGAAATTCTTAGATTGAAGAAAGTTGTGGATATAAGAGCAATTGAGTGCCGCCTTTTGTACTACTAATGGGGTCGCGTAACGGGAGGCATATTGCACAGGAGAACAATCGAGGGTGGTTTTAGCTCTGTCGCCAATAACTTTTTCTAAAGTGAGAATTTTGCAGCGAGCAGCAATAACTACTAAATTTCCGATCTAGTGCATACCAAACTCTCAATTTCTAAAATTTGCCCGTTAAAATAAGTTACCTTTCATTTTGTAGTGGTAAAAACTCATTTAATTATTATAATGGCTTATAAGACTTATTTGCCATCCTAGCAAGCACATTTGGCTACAAAGAGATAAATTGGAAAGTTTGGTATATGCCAGATGGGAAATTCGGTGTTAATTCCCTCTCTCTTTACATTTGCAACATCCGCACTCTGAAAGAAGTTGTGGGTGAGAGAGCAAAAAACAGCACTCGATTGCTCTCCTGTGGAACTCGTAGCTCTCACTATGCGATCCCACTGCAGTTCACTAAATCTTAGTAATTTACCAGTTAAAAAATACTCATTAGGTATTCTTGCCTTAAATGGCTCACAAATTGGTGAGGCCTCTGTAATGCCGAGCCGCTTTGCGTCTTCAGTTCCGCGAAACCACAATATTCGTTCATGTTCACCACAGATCTCTTTGAAGACTAACCCTACAGTCTATAAAACCTTGATAATAAGCCAATAATTTAGAATACTAGCTTTCTAAAGAGGAAAAATTTTAAATTCCACCTTGTAAACTTCGAGAAGTTCTTCGTTTAAACCAAGCATCTTTAATCGTTTTTTACTATTCACTAATTCTGTTTCTTTTAGATTCTTAACCACTTCCTCCATTGACGTTTCTTCTCCCGACGTTCTATTGGATCCCTAAGTTAAGTTGTAAGCATATAACTTAGTATATATCAGAAGACACATTTGTAATTGCTACATTCATCGGATGCGAAGAACTATATGGTTGCCACCATTCTATTAGACAACTTACAACAAAGTAATTTCACCATAAACTTTAGAGTTTTCAATAGGCCGCTAAAATACGGTTTGTAATGCATAAAATTATCTGCTAATATCTAGTCATACTATGGTACCTCCAAGTCAGAGGTCATATTGGTAATGCTCCAGTACCGTTGCCATGCTTTGCACTCGGGAAACAAAGAAACGTTAAGGTTGAAGTCTACAGCTTTATAACTGGCATCGATCCATAGAACTGTTCTATAAAAATAAAGAATAATGGATTTTCATGAATGTATTAATTTCCTTGTTTGCTTTTACTGGCGTGTTATTTCATGAAAGAAATAATAAAGAGCTGGATGAATATATTCACGTAGATTTTCATTAAATATGAAGCTTAACTTGAAGGATTTAAGTATTATTTATTTATATGGCATAAATATGCAAGCAATTAGGTTTTTGGCTAATTTATCTCAAATAGAAATTGAATCTTTCTAACCTATTCAGTGCATCTTCAAGGGATTCAGCATGTTCTCGTTCCACTAGACGTGTAAGATTGAAGAAGTCGAAAGTATCACGTAGTAGTTCTGATACAGCTACAAAAAATTTTCAAGAAAACAAGATATCATTGTTATGCACTTATAAACCTATTTATCATAGCTTTCCACAAGATTTTGATCTATACTAATAATGGATCATCTATTCTAGAATAATCGAAAACTGACAATGTAAGCTTCCTTTAAACAATTTGGTCCAATAATAATTCTACATTTTTGATCCGGAAATATTGTGAAGCTTTGGAATTTCTATTTACATGTTGTTTGAGGAAATGCTATAGACTACCATCATCCTCATCATTTTCTCTCGCTTTCGTGGCTTCTATTGATTTTTCGAGGGTTACTTTAGAAGTTGAACGTTCTGGTGTTGCTACTGTAGTCACTATTGATGTAGATTTTGCTGTTGAAGTTTCTTTTTTATTATAAATTGTTAATAGAGTCCTGAAACAATAGTAAGGCTTCACTGATTGTTTAGAAATAGTTTTTTCAATAGTGAACTATTAACTGGTGCTCAATCCTACTGTCTTACTTGGAGTCCTCTTCTCTACCCCATTTCAATCGTTCGTTTTTTTCAAATGCGCGTTCGGCCTCACTCACACGTCGACGTCCAATTACAGTAATAAAACAAATGACAAGTAGGAAAGACCCTCGAACTAGAAACATTAGTAGTACCTAAAATCAAGAGAGAGAGAGAGAGAGAGTAAATAAGTTTTATTTTCCGATCAATATATGCTAACTGGATAATCTACGTAGTTGACCAGTATATACTTATTTGCATACCTTCAACTATCATAGGAAGTCCTCCACCATAGTCAAAAGACAAATTTTCAGTAAAAAAGGTAAAATATTGTTGCTTATATAAGTATCCAGCTAAGGGCACCAATTCGTTTTAAATGAATAAGTTACTAAGATCTAATGTCTAATTTTCTCTACAATTCTTAATAATTTCACTAAACTACATAGCTATTTCTAAAATTTTCCAAATTCACATGTGTAAGAACCGTCTCGTGCAAAAGAATCAAAGACTGATTGTAGAAATTTTGCAGGATGTGCATATAATCGCAAAAATAATTTGGCATTGATGCCCATTGATTGATTGCGTAGAGAATTCGTCTATCTTAACAGGCTGCATGTAGAATAATGATGGTTTTCAAAGCTACAAGTACAATATGGCTTTTTTAAACACAATATATTTTATTATGCACAAACTAATCAAAACACACACATGGATACAGTTAATTTGTATAGAAGATAAATACATGGTCAGAGAAAAACACCCCGGTTGAGATGAAATACAGAACAAAAAACTGCAACCCCGAGAGAATGATAAATATGTGATTACGAGTTAGAGCGTTCACTAATGAATATAGCAGATTGAAGAGTGGCTGTACGAAGAGAGACCGGTTTTGAGCCATAGAGAAACACTAATTAGATACCAGCGGAAAGCAAAAAATCATCTTGAGCCATGTTAGGTAGCAATTAGTGCTACTGCTATAGGCACCATCTACAGATTCATTTTCCTAAAATCTATCATAGTATACACTAATAAGCACGAATTTATGTTTTCGAAAAGGCATTCAAGTTGTCAAGTTTAAGACATCAACGAAAAACTCTTGGAGATAGAAAAGGGACTACTTCCAATAACGCCATAAAATAATATTAATCCATATATTATAAAATTAACCTGTAATTCGAAATCAATTGTTTAAAATTTCCTGTCTAAAAGTTCGAAATCTAACAATACGTTATTGCAAGTGGAGAAATTGTAAACACAAAAGTTTCTGCAAATTATGAGAAGTCACGTAATTCCAATGAAGATGACAGAAAACTCGAATAAGGACCAAATTCCAATGAAAGTAATTGTTAAAATCCCTATTACAACTAGGTAATTTTTAGGAATTTTTTTCATTTACTATTTGAGTCAGCGACATCAGTGTTGTTATTTTGCTCATCAGAACACTCTTTAACTGTCTGCTGACCACTTCCATCATTTTCTGACGGGTTAATGGGAAATCTTTCAAAGGGACGAACGGTTAGCAGTGATCCAATCAAAAATGTTGCAAAATAGCAATAAAATCCTTCATGAAGAGAAGAGAACAGACGCTGTTTTAACTGGAATGAAGAAACATTAATTTCTAATCAGATTCTTTTTATGACTGAATACTTAAATGATACTATTACGAATTGATATTTATCACTCAATGTCGTAATAAAGATGAGGAAATCAAATACATACTCTTTTAACGACAAAACATACTTGCAGTGCTCTGACGAAAGCAGTAATAATACCAATGCATACACTTAAACGGAAAAGACGCCAGACGGTAGAAGGACGACCAGAAGCGAAGCCAGAAAAGCTAGACAAAAGAAATGAAAACGTAACTTGAAATATGTCCAGTGGAAGTGATCACTTTTTGATAGTAGTTGATATTAAAGCTTTAAATAGAACTTACATGAGTAGTAAAGCAATAGCCATAACAGTTGTGCAAGCATGAATAATGCGTTCAATAAAGCCAACCTGTAAAGGAGATTTTGGAAAAAACTACGCTTTGAGATTTTTCTAAGCTTGATTATAGAGCATTTTTTCTAGTGAATAGCATCATCTTTATAGCACCTGCTCAAGTTGGTGATAGACAAGGCCTCCTGCTGACATATCCGACATATCGAGATCTATGGGAAGGTTTAGAGACCAGATGTACCTGGAGATTTTCGAAAATACATAGAAAATAATAATTTAGCCACTGATATATTATGGATGCTATGTTAATTATACAAACTATATCAAATTATTACTGGTCATTGTACTAATAAAAAACAGAGTTTTAGTTCAAAATATTCAGAATTTGGTATAAAACATTAAAGGTTCCATAAGCAGCTATCGTTTCTAATAGTAAAATCATTTCTAAATTTGATGTAAATGAGATAAAATATAAATACAAAGTATTAAATTTACCCATGCATCCAGATGCTACTAAAAAGAAATTCAGATAAATGAGCACTGGCAAAAATGGATAGTAGAATACGATAAGAAATTCCTAGAAAGCGTCGGAATTTTTGCTCTGAAGGAGATACTGTTGAAGGATCCTCTGGCTCTAAGAATCTGGGCAGTGTGAATCGCAACATCTAGGAAAAATTGGATGTTTCACATAATTAATCATATTATTAGGACAACATATTTTAATTTTTATGAACTACTATGATTGCTATTAAAACATTTGTTTTTTAATTATGCAAGCTTAAAAGTACTCTGAAGTCAATAGATCATAACAATATCAGTGAAATAAAAATTGGTTTTCCAGCTGATGGGGAGTGAATCAATGAGCGCTCCCCCTCTTTCTTGCCATCCTTGACCTAGAAATCCATCAAACGAAATAATAACATCTAAATCAATAGATATTTAATGCTAATTGAATTTATATATATATATTTATGTTAAATTTAAAATAAAGCGCTCTTATCCATATTGACATTAGTATAACCGAATTTTACATTCGAGGATAAGACTGGTGGCTAGAAATTAGACTCTTCCATCTAATAGTTTCGGTGATCAAATGGACTTTGGCAAAGTTCTTGTCTGTGATTTCTAACTTTAAGAGATGTTTGAAAAGTACCTGCTATAAAATCTTTTATAACATTTGGGTCTTAAGCCTAAGTCAGCATAATATTTCGTTACACTTATCACCATAGTGTTGGTTTTATTGTTTACATTTTTGCTGCTAATTTATAAATTAATATTGATATTTTTAATAAGCCTATGTAAAATAAAATCTTTTAATGTTTATAGATTACGTTTCACATTAAGGCGAACAATATAACCACAGAATCGATGTAATAATAATAACGAGAAGTCCTTGGGGATGAAGGCGTCTAACGAAAGGAATGCCTTATTCAGGATCTTACCCTGATAATGTGTGGGGCAACGATTGCTCTCTTGGGAACGAAATTATCAGCTTAACCAATTTGAGTTATTCAGTCAGCTACGATTATTAGCATTTTGTTTGATAATATTTCTGATAGAATGCCACTCATAATATTCCGATAGATATTTTAATAATTTAGCTTAATTAGTAGAAGTATTTTAAAAACTTCTTTTTGTAAAATTTTCTGTTGGAAGTGCATTAATATGCTGTTTCTTTCAGAGGTTTCCTAAATACTTGTTTTATGTATCATCATGGAAATTTTCCAAGATTTAGATAGATTTGAATTAATCATCAAACTTTAAAAAATAAATGGGCTCTTATGCAATATCAATTAGAGAATTGTACTAAAATTCCCACTTATTTCTGAAATGGTATTTCTGCCTTGAGTTGCCTAAGAATGCAGTGCTGATTAAGTACCGACAAAATCACGTCTACTCGTGAGGCTAATCTTATTTTTGAAATCCTCGCTTAATAGAATTCATTCTTGAGCACTCAACTCATTATTGGTTCGGATAGCTTCCATTTTGTTTCCTCCTCTCTTCCACTCTTTTAGCATCGGTGAAATATTACGTCATATAGAGTGATTCTCATCAATCACTAAGACCAAGGTTTTAAAAATAGTATGAATACTGTCTTAATCCAGGAAAAATCTACAAAATTTGCTCAAGCAGAGATCTAAAATGAGAATTAGCGGATTTCTATTTTGTTATGGGCAGTTAATTTCCTATCAGGCTATATTTGATTTATCAGTAGTATTTAAGCCAATTTTATAATATTTTAGTTAAATAGAGCAAGTAACATAACTTGATAACTAGTAAAACAAAAGAACTTGATAACGTGGAAAGAGGTAACCGTAGGTAGTGGAGGATGTGTTGTTGTGAGTATATTTCAGTGAAATCTCTACAATGCCCCTCGGAACCTTCATCCAGCGAGTCCATCACGAGTTTTTGGTTCGCGATGAATGATGGGGCGCAATTCTTTTTAAACTGCGGTGTGTCTACACTAATGAGGCGTAACAGAATACCCCGCCAGCCTTCTTGCAACGAATGTCGGATTAGCTGCGGAAACCGGCGAACAACAACATCTGGGTGTGAACTGCTTTAGCTTTTTACCTCAATCGCATTCTTTTCTTCATTAACCCATTATTTTTAATGGTTCATTTCAATTGCTTCCTCTTCTTCGCTCTTTAACCTTGCTTTCCTACTATGCTAAGTTTCACTCTAAGATAGATGATTTTCAAGTTCTATAAATGTTTGTATTCTTGTTGCTTTAACGAAGTGAGCATTAGCCTCATAATTATTAAGCGATAAGCCATATAATGAAAATATCAACTACTTTTCCCGATATTTATTGCTTAATCATCTAATTTTCTGCAAAGTATTTTTTTCACTGGCTACAGTTTTTAACTTCTGCTAGTGAAAAAATTTAGCATAGCTTTCAGACATAAATCTCCAGTTAAAGTTAATACGAAATATCTTACAAATTCTTTCACAGCTACTTAATCGCTTTGACTGGCTTCTAATTTTAAATGACCATAACTAATTTACTACCAGTGTATTTATTAACGGCCTACACTTGTGTTCCTTAATTTAAGAAAAGTGTTAGCGTCCTTTTATTTCTATATCTGTTCTAATTACCGTTTATACTATGAACAAATAAGTCACAAATTCTGGCGAGATGATGACTAACACTTGGCTTAAGCAAATTATAAACATGTTTAAGCATCTATTCTATACCTATGCATGTTATTCCCTTCTCTCTTTTCATTCGCCACTTTCTCCCTAGTCTCCTCTCCGTTTTGAACCTTTCAAACCGCATTTGGCCATGCTGCACAATGTGAGAACGCACGAATTCGTCACATTCCCAACTATACATTCTCCTCCCTCACTCAATAATCTGCGGCAATCCATGTCGGAGTCGCTCACAAATCCCTGTTTATTTTAGTTGTTCCTCATATTTCCAACTCTAGTTATTAATGTTTTATCTCCTTCCCTTTCCAACAAATGGACAATAAGTTTTGCTATGAGTATTAACACATTTGCATCCTTATTCTGAACATTATCTAAACTCTATACATACGTTATTTAAAAATTTAGCACTATTTTCAAATTTATTCCTCTGTAAATATATTTATTATACGGTCATCGATTTTACAGATTTAAAATATGTTTCCTTATCACTTTTATAATTATCCATGGTGTGGTACTGCAAAATAACATTAAAATAAAGTAGATCCATTACTTTATTGTCGCATGTAAAAAACTAAAGAGAACAACTACTTGAAAACAGCTTATCGAAAAGATTTAAAAAAGGAAGAGAAATAGGGAGTGGCAGAAGGCCCCGAATCTATCTTTACCGCCGCTCTCTGCTGCCAAGTTAATCCGGTCTGCCATTATTCGATTTTGAATTGAATGCTTTCTGCATGCTCCGTAATATATCGTTTCTCTCAAAAGTAGCGAAATTTATAAAAAATAAAGCTGAAAAATCTGTGATCCAGTTCCGAACTTGTATTAACTAATTTCCCATATTATCTTCGTACGTAGTTTGCAGCACACCACATAATTAAATAAGTCACGTTGTTACAGAAGCTTAATTAAAATGTTTTCATTATGAATTCTTTTTAGTTGAAATTTATCATTGAGTGATGAGTTGACAAAGTGGCCAGAGAAGATAGGGATAGGATTTGTGTGTCCAGCAAATCTAATTTCACACTGAGGTACATCATTACGTCATTCATCTGCTTCAATCCGGTTTAAAAGAATCAGTTTATGTTAGCACGCAAATGGTTGCTGTTATTGAGAACTAAATTGAAATCAGTGTTGGATGAGTAGAAACCCAGTTTAATTGAGATCGCAATGCACACATTTCATTACTTCACTTTATGTTAATTAAATTATGAATAACAATGGTATTTATTTAAAACTGTTTTTTAATAAATAAGAGCGGTGTAAATCTTTTCTAAAATTTATGTACTTAGTGCGATGTAGATAATAGTGTTAGTGGGAGACGTCTCGCCGACCGCCTAATTGTTCTCTAAGATGGATGCTCCGTTCATCGCCCAATTACCACTTCGTCATATAAGAAGTGCACGCTGTTCTTCTGTTGTAAAGTACCTGCACGCCTATAAAAACGGCTAATGAAACACGTGTGACGCTAACTTGCAGCGCCCGTCGCTATATGTTCAATTTATGAAATTCAATACTATTCTCATTGACAAAAACTGTCTTCACTTATGATGCAAAAATTAGATGAATAATACTAATGATTTAGTAGAAATAAAAAGGACTCGACTAATCGAATCATGCTTTTATAGAACATCACTTTTTATTTGCACTTCCAACAGTTTGGAACAAAAAGAAAGCGAAAAATGCAGGCGAGGCCCTGCTGTAATGTATCTTCAGCCGAACGTATCGATCCTGCCATCTTCTCTGCCCCTCTCATCTGTTATGTAGAACAAAAATCCAAGAGAAAACCAAGCACTTTTATAATATTTTATGTGGACTACACTGCTTGGATTTGACTCTGTTCTCTGTACTTCTGTAGACCTAGGAAGTAATCCCTAGCATACGTGCCTTTTATTTGGCAGTCGATGTGCACTACTCATTCGGCGTTCTTCGTGCATCACCTGCCAATTCCTCTTATAGTAAAATGTTATGCTTTGCTCAAATCAAAGTGGAAATGACATGTACTTTATCTATAAGCATTTTAATCCACTCCACTTCGAATCATGTTAAAATGAGCCTGCCTCTTTTCAATAATATGCATACTGTAGTCCTTTCTCGGCCAATAGTAGTTGTTTCTATATATATATATATAATATTTTAATCTAATTATTTCAGTAGTATGGGTGCTCTAGTATCAGTGATTGCCTATCTTCAATATAAACTATATCCTCATTTAATAGTGATATTTTATGTATATTTTTACTTCTACATGGATATATTGATTGCCTTCGTCTTATTCTTGATTTATAGAATTCTAGTTCCTATAGTTCCTAGAGCTGGCTTTTGATTGATGCAGTGTTTACTACTACTGAGGTTCATTCACACCTAGCCTCCATCTATACACTTGCTTGATGAAATTTTTCTTCAAATATTTATATTACCTTTTAAAAGCAAGACATTTTTTTTGTGGCTTTTTTAAGGTGAGAGATTATTAAGTTCAATAGATTTGGGTTTTATCAACTGAATATCATGTTGCAATCTTAATCAAAAATTCAACGCAAAAGCCAGCTGACTTAAGGCATAAGCGCTGTTAATCCCTAGGCGCCTTGTAGTCCAACGTTGTGGTATAAACTATGTGTATTCATCTTCTTTGGTTTAACTCGATTTTTCCATCAGAGCGGCCTAACCACAACTGTTTATAAACAACACCCACTTCGTCAACATTTAATATCTCTCACTCCTTGTTACTCGTCCAGGTTTGACTACTACGGATAACCTGTAAATCCTCTATTATTTGCTCTTCTTTTGAATCTCGCACAAAATGCAATAGTTCTCAAAAATTTCTACCAGACAGTTGTTTAGCTAAAACTAGAACAAAAGTGTTCCTCTCAATTTTAACATATTTTATTTTCAATTGGAAAAGCTCAATGAATATTTTTTCCAGTAAAATTATAAATACTTCATCCAGGTTAGAAAATGAAAACTTACTGGTTAAAATAAGTAGTGTTAGCTTTTTCTTTTAGTTTTTTCATATACAACAAAATTACTAAAATATTATCTTATTATTAATATCATAAGCCTTATTTATCGCTATTTATAGAAGTCTACTATTACGATTATCTTCCAAATTATTGAGCAAATTAATTTCCTATTTTGATTCATTTATAACACTAAATGTTCAACTCCTCGAATTTTCTTTTACTTCCTCATTTGAAGTGCTTTTTTTAAAACGAGATCTGCTCTTAAAATGTTATCTCTTACTGTTTTTCTCTCCTAATTCCCACCATCTTTCTTCAGTGACCAGTGCGTGATCGTGGTCATATGATTGATCCTGCTTCGAGGTGCGAATCGGCTCAGATACGCAGGAAAGATGGATGAGGCGCAGATTCTTTACTCCGACCAACTCCGAATAACCTACTGTTATTTACATTCCCCGCATTGTTTTTCTATAATCTTTACTTTTCCATTCCAGAATTCCACATTGTTTAACCATCTTCACATCCAATTTTACAATTTTTCGACTTCTTTTCTTCGATATATTTGTTGTAAAATGAATTATTTACATACATTCCTCTGCTGTAACACAATAATTTTCGTATCATTGTGCTTTACTTCGTCGAATAATATGCTCTTCCCTGGCCTTTTCGAGTTCTTCCCTACGTTCTGTTGTGTTCGGCTATCTCCCCTAACTATCTAAATGTTTTCGCGAGGTGCTTCCGACTCCATTTGCAGTTATGTAATGTGTCTTAGCTTAAGCCCGCAATTTGTAATGCAAAGACTTCTTTTACCCTATTTTTTATTTAGATACTTTTAAAAATTGCCTTTTCATATTTGTTCTGTGTACGACTTGTGTTGCTACTAGTTGTTGCAATCAATTTGACCTATATTTCCTAGAAAATGTACTATTTATTATGCAATTTCATTTTTAACACTTGTATTTCGGTCTTTAGCCATAGCAATTTTATCCCATTCTACGTTTGTGATGTTAATTTACAAGGCTTTTGAAAACATAACTTTTTTGCATAATTTTTTTCCGATTTCCAATTATTTGAAAGTAAACGCCGAATATTACTTTTTTACTAATATTTCATAATTTCCTTGCAGGATGTCATGACTTCTTCGAATAGTCCGTACCTCCAGCCCAACCTGTACTCATTCTAGCCGATAGTGTAGAAAAGGTATATATATATGTATAACTTTTAATTATTATTTGACTTCTAAGAAAATAAAACATGAAGTATTCATAAAATTTCTGTTTACTAGGCTAGCCATTTCTTACCATTTAAGCATGATACTGCTGTCAAAAAGTTGTTATGAATATAACGGTTAATAAAATCATTAAGAATAGCTTAGAATTCAACTGTATAAATCAACTTAAGAACTGGAGAGGATTATTTTCAAATAATGGTTGCTTTATTCTTACCGATAGTTTTACGCTCATGGTTACGGTAGAGAGTACTCTGAATCTGCACTATAGAAATCGCTTAAAATTGCGCTGTTATCAATAATACATTTCAGCATATGATTTGAATTTTCAGGTCAATGGGTGTATTTGGTGGGCGGAGGGCGGCAGCATACAAACAACGGACATCCATGGGACAGAGAGCTGCTAAGCACAACATGCAGGTAGATAGAAAAGTGGAGGAAATGAGCATATATAGTCATATTTTCTAAAGATTCATTAGCCTGTCAAGGCCAATATTTGTCAATACAATGAGGCTCTCATAAGAAATAACAGAAAAGAAATATAGGCGGGTGTTCGACTCTACCACCAAAGACACCATGCCCAAGCTGTCCATAAGTGGCGTCACGCCCTCCATCGACTAACGTAAATTAATACATTTTTGGCTGTTTTATCCTCATTTACACTCAATTATGCATTTAGGTGTCAGTTTTGCGAAAAATATCACTGCGAATGGTTACAGTTAGGAAAATCTGAGAAAATTGAGAATTTATAGAAATGCCGAAGATCGGTTCATCACGCTTGGATACTTGGCTCAAGCATTTTGTGATAGTGGGGAATACGAAACAATGTTGCATTATGCCCTGCAACAGATGGAGCTTGCAAACGAAAGAAGAGATGAATATATGAAATCAGAAGCTTTTCTGAACTTGGCGAAAGCTTATGAGCGATTAGCTGACTTCAGTAAAGCACTCTCGTATGGAAAGGCTAGTCTGCAACATCCCAGTATGGATCCACGAACTCCCGGATATGCTTATCTAGGTAAGCGTTTGAAGGAATTCAGGGTAGTGCCTACATGTAAATGTTTAATATCTATTTAAAATCAAATTTCTTTTAAACAAAGGAAACATGATTTTAGAATTAATCTATTTCAGCAATTGCCTTGGCGCATCTAGGCTTCAGTCAGTTCCAGAATTGCCTCGAGGCATTCGAGCAGTCGATGAATGTTGCCAACGAGACTGCAGACAAACTTCTAGAATTACAAATATGTGTCGGACTAGGTTCATTGTTCACTTTATTAAGGTAAGAAATGCTATATTTTGAAAATAAGTTGAAGTATCTAAAGTGTCACTGGAATGCAAAAAACTGATGCCAGTTAATTTTTCTAACAATTTCTGCCAACACGTCTTGACAATGAAATATAGTTCTCGATAAAGTACACGACATTTATCAATGGTCTAACAAACACCCTATACTAAAAAGTTACTGCTAAGCCTAGGCAGGCCTTTACTTGCCTAAAGTATACAATTATTTTGTGAGTTTTGGGAGATTTTCAAGTGTATCGCACTATATTTTATTAGTAATTCACTCGAATAAGGAAGTTAGTTACCTCTAGATTTTACGCGGTGATTTTTCTATCAATACATGTTATATACGTTAAGAACCTACTTATATTATAGGGATTTGAATAAGGCCTTAATCTTCCTCCGTAATGCTATGGCTATAGTACATTCGGTTACAGTAGATGATGTCCACGCCAAGTATAGGTATTTTCTCATCATTCTTTGGATTTGTATTATATTTTCTATTAATTTAAATTGTTGCAGTAATATTTTTCATACTTTTAAACCAATTGTAATAACATTTTACAGTGATTTTAAAATGTCATTTTTTCATCTTATGCTATTTAGGTGTACAATTCTCTATCATCTCTCAGTTGCACTCCGGATACGAGGATCTTTGGTGGATGCGAAAGAAGCATGCGATGTAAGTACAAATGAAATGGCCCCAACATTTTCTGCACGAGGGGATTTACGTCAGAACACTGGTTCTTATACAACCAACTATTTATTTATACACTATGAGTTATGTAGGAGATGGCGTTATTTATAATATTTACTAAACAACAGCATGATTAATACTAACTTACGAATATATAAAAATTAAGGAGGCTTCACAGTTGGCTGCAGAAACAAATAACCGAGCTCTCCAGGCTCGTTGTATGTGCAGCCTTGCTGATATATACAGGGAACTAGGAGAATCGGAAGCCAAAGAGACTATAACGGTCAATTTACATTAGTTTTTATAACAAATATGTAGTCAATACCTTTCATTACTCCTGTGATTTTTAACGCAAAAATAATTAAATATAATAACTTTAGTGATCTATTACAGCAACAGTAAATCAATTTTTTAATAAAGGCTGTTAAAGGTTTTAAATTAACATTTCTTTCAGAAGTCTTGGGC
The DNA here is from genome assembly GCA_020740425.3 of Heterorhabditis indica. Taxonomy (NCBI): domain Eukaryota; kingdom Metazoa; phylum Nematoda; class Chromadorea; order Rhabditida; family Heterorhabditidae; genus Heterorhabditis; species Heterorhabditis indica. The sequence goes on from JAJAVP010000053.1 coordinate 203,731, forward strand.
ACGATACGAGGAAGCATTTCGCATCATGCGAGCTTCAAATGACCGAATGGGAGAAGTCCTTGTTTTGGCCAGTATGGCGAAGAGTGCTTCGGAAAGCAGAAGTCATTACACAGGACAATGCGAGTGTCAAGCCATACAACTTAATAAAAAATGTCTGGAAATTGCCAAAAATGTGGGCTGCAAGGTTAGTTACCTTCATCAAGAATAGACTATGATCCACCTTAAACTTGTCGGAAGAATTAATATGTTATTTTACCAACTAGACTTCGTTGATTAATTTATCTTAGGTAGAATAAACGAGGAAGTAAACTATTTTATTATAATAATAGTAAGGATTATAATTATAAGGCTTACTTGCAGCATGTCATGTTGAAGTGTCACTCTCGGCTTGCTGATCTGTACTCTCAGCTAAACGACGAAGACAGCGAGGAGATTGCTCGAAAAGCGGCAAGTCAACTAACACAAGAAATGGAACTCTTCTGTAATTTCTGCGGACAACGGTTTGTATTCACTTGACTTATTTCTCCGAATTATTTATAAGCAATACGCATATTAAAGTCAAAAAATTACAGCTATTATTCAGTTTTATGTTTAACCTATAAATAAAACATTTTCTTATCTAAAATATCTACTGGTCCAAAATTATTATATGCACCACTTTGATAAGTTTATTACTTATCCCATCTAATTCCATAATAAATGAATTTTAGAGATTTTAACGTATTCTTACCAATTCTAAATTCATTAAGGTACGGAATAAAGGACGAAAGTTTACAAGCTCTGCGATGCTCCCATGTCTTCCATGAACGGTTTAGTTTTAAAATAAAGGATGCAATTTACATAGTATTTTTTATATATTCTTCCAAATAAAGAACTTATAAGAAAGTTTTATCAATTACCATAATTATCTGGTCCATACTTTAGGTGTCTTCATACATTTCTCCTTGAAAGAGAAGACCAAACCTGCCCAAAGTGCCGATGTAAAGCAATTCTTTCCGATAACATATCCATGAGAACACCTAGCATTTGTTCTACTGCTGATCTACAGTCCCCAAGCAGTTAGTTAAAACATAATATAGCACCGGGGATAATATATATGTATATAATATTATAGCATCACAAATTCCTTCTCACGTCTTTGGAGGTGTTAGAACTCCTCTTGTAGAAGCAGCTGATGAACTGAAGGAAGTAGAACCACAAGCGACCCTCACAAGAAGAACAAAAATGCCATTCAGGTCTCGTGACACTTTAATCAAAAGCTATGCAATTATACTAGACCATTTGAAGTTTTTTTTAAGAATCCTTCTAAAATATTTATCAAAACTCAGAGAAAGTGAGCAAGGTTTAGAGAATTTTAAAAAATGCAACTTTGCTTACAGATCAGCTGAAAAAGATATTGACCAATTAAATCGAACTCTTGATAGAATGGAAAATCGAGGAGAGGGCGGAACATTAAAAAGAGGGCAAAAACCACCTCCACCACCTAGGAAACCATGTTGTTCAAAAGTATGTATAAAATACTTTGTTTTCTTCCATTATTTTTTTAGATCGGAATTGAAATGACGGTTGTTATTCTAGCAAATAGAATTACGATATTTATAGATTTAGTATAAATAATTTATATCTGAACTTTGTTTTTGTATCATTTTTTTCGATATGGAAATTTTAGGAAGGGCTTCCGCCTTCTGCAATAGTTACTCTTCCTCCTCCCATGCCCCTGTCTGAGAGTGGACCACTTGTTTTTTCACGAGCACCCACGATCACAGATGTTTAGTTATCATCAAGTTAGGCCAACGTTTTTCACTGTCTAATACCTAAAATATGATTTTTTTCACGAATGATATAGATATTTAGAAAAATGTAGTTTGTCCAAAAATATGAAATTGATGAAATAGTGGGTTGCCTATTATATCTTGGGAAGGTGTGACTCTTCCATGGTAAATATTTTATTCCAGTAAAACTGGAGGCTCATATTTTTGTCAAGTCTAGCGAATAATTTTGACTACGTTTGAATTAGATTGGTATCAACAACAGATTACGAATCAAAAACATCCTTGAAATCTATCCCCATTATTTCTGAGAATATTATCAATGTTTTAGGTGTTCTTCAATGTCAGTTTCCAGTATACATCGAAACAGTGTCTTTATGTAAACTACTGCCATTCGATATTTAATTTGGGACATTTCCATAGAAATTCATAGAAATCGATATGCTAATGAGAGTGAACACACTTAGGATGGTGAATGAGATCCTCTGTAAAATTTAGAAGATCATAGATTGTCAGCTCATCGTCAATAAGCACTGTACATCGAGGCTTTTAATTTTGATGGCATAATACACCTTCTGTCAAAAATATAACTGTTAGAAAAATACTTAAAATATTCACTTCTTTATTAGCTATTCGATTTTAGAATTTGATTGGAAATGTGTTTTCTTAAATCATTCACTTTTCCTTCAGCGTACCGAGCTCAGTTTTTTCACAGTGTAGGTTATTATATTATTTTAACACTAACTAATTGAACATTACCTTACAGGGTGAGAGACAAGTGAAATTATTATTAAAAGACGAAAAATGTCTTGTGTCTCTTTACAATAAGATTTACTTTAGTATGTCTTTAATCCAAGTAGGGTAGTGGAAGATTGTCTGCTTTGATTACTTAAGATGTTGTTAACTGATGTCTAGTTTATTTTGTTATGATCTCAGAATGGACAATAACTAAATAAATATGATATTTTTTATATTCCTAACTCAAAACTGTTCAGTAATTTATAATTGACACTCAGTTATATTACATATCTTCATACCTTTCACTGGCATAAAATTTATATTTGGTGCTCACCTCAGCATTTCAAGAGCTATCATTTCAAATTAATCTGCTAACTCGAGAAGATAAATGCTTACATATTTCCTTTAATAACTAAAAATAATGAGATTTGTTATAAAATTGATATTGACTGAATATGAAATTGATCATCCCAATATGAATACGGGAAGAGTTTTTGAATGTTAATTACTAATTATTAAGACTTTAGGTAAGACTATCCATAGGTACACGTAAATACATAATTGTCATTATTTGTAGTTTTATACATCATAAAATCACAATAATAAGCATACGCTTTTCTTATAACAGGAATGTATCGAAACACGCATTGCGGTCATTATTATTAAATGCTTATTACAAATATTCTCATTGAGTTCAAGGAACAGCAGCCATTAGGTAAAAAATAGCAATTAGCCTATTCTACATGATTTTCCTTTGATCTATTTTTTACCATATCCACCAGCTGGTTGGTAAGATCCCGATCCAGCCGGCATATAGTCATCAGTTTGAATTCGAGGTTGAGGTCCTGGGTTAATGAGGAGAATAGAGTCTACGTTCTGACAAACACATACTCCTGGTTCACCAGGTGGGCCTTGTCCACCCATTGGGCCTTCTGGTCCTGGGTACCCAGGTTCACCAGTCTCTCCAGGCACTCCAGCCCATCCTCTGTCTCCCTGTGGCCCAGTTAACCCATTTCGCCCTGGTAAACCTGGCATTCCAGGTGCACCGGTAGGACCGGGGGGTCCATCATCTCCAGGTGGTCCTTCGCGGAGCTCTCCTTCGGGCGTAGGACCTTTCTCTCCAGGTGCTCCAGGTCCTCCTTTATACCCAGGAGGACCTATTGGACCAGGTTCTCCAGGTGCTCCATCCTCTCCATCTTGACCTTTCTATAATTCCAATATAAATTTTAGACTAGGTGGATTTTCATAATTATTATTTTACCTGTCCAGGTGGTCCAGGTGGTCCAAGATCTCCAGGAAATCCAGGCCATCCTTTAATGCCAGGAGGTCCCTTAGGACATGGACGACACGGTGGGGGTTCACGGACAACATTCATTGGGCAAGTTTGATTAGGTGTAGTTCCTGGGATTCCAGGTTTTCCTGCCAGACCAGGAGTACCTGGTTTTCCAGGACTTCCTGATGGTCCACGGGGTCCAGGTGGACCCGGAATGCAACAGCCTGTATAACATTTTAATTTTAAACTCAAGTCTTATTATAATTTAACGAATGAATAGTGATGAATACGTCATGTATCACTAAACATATTGTGTTACAAACCAGGACATTCAGTCTCCACTGGGGTTCCAGTGACTTCATCGCCAAATGCCTGCATACGGTACTTTACTTTTCCGAATACATCCCTTTGCGTTCGATTACTAGGGATCGTTAGTTTTCCATACTCTAATTCTACTAGAGCTTCCTGGTTAGACCGCTAAATTCTTCGATTTTAACAATGCACTCAACGAATAATAGAAGAATGTATAAAGATGAAATAAAAGATAGAAAGGAAAAAGTAAACATACTTCGCAGAATGCCATTTCTTGTTCAACATATTCTATAGTTGTTTGAACATTGTTATACATAACTGGTACTGCGAGACATAGAGTGAGCACAGAGCACGTACTGAAATGGCACCATCAATACCAAGAAATACAAAAAATATCCTCCTACAGGTGATTAATATATTATATTGTTTTAAATTGTATTTTCAAACTTTCCACCTAAAGACAATCTGTAGAGCGGTAACGAATTGGTAAATTTTTCTCCTCGGATTCTTCATTGTCAGCGAGGACAGAGGACAACTGAAGAAAGAATTTTAAAAGTCGATTAGATCTATCTTATGTAAAATTTTAAAGATCAATAAAATTACATAACTGCAACAGTAATAATAACTTAGACACTAATTAATAAACACTAGAAAAAATCTTCTTAAGAAATTACTAACCCGTCGTTTTCTACCCTTTTCATTATTCTTTTTAGATGACCACCACCACTGTCGCTGAATCCTTTTTTCCTCCTCTATATCAGCAAGCTCAAAAGCGTATGAATCCTAAAACTAAGTTTTTCCAAAATAAATATCTCATCTACAATTAAATTTTAATTTTCATCAATTTTCTATTATAATTACCTTGTGACCTCTCTTAAACAAGTGTGGTCTTCTAGCAAATAACCGGTGAAAAACGGAGAAGAATCGGTTAACAGAGGTCTTCTCCTTTGGTGTTAGTATGATACTAAAATTAGAACGTATTTATATGAAAATTAACTTATATTACAAGCTTTAATGGTACTATGAAATGCTACGAGTTGAGTGAAAATTGAACTTTCATGAATGAAAAGGTTTAATAGACCCACTTTCCGTTAGAATCCCTTTTTTCCCTTTTCTCTTTCTGTTTTTGTTTAATCTGTTTTACAGTTTTCTTTTCGTTCTCAATGGTCTCTGGGATATCTTCTTGGCTGTAGCTTGCCTAAAATTTTAAATAAAATATTTAATAAAAATCTACTTGAAAATCACGTGTATGAATTGTGTATAAATAGGATATAAGGTCTTCCACAGTTACTAAATATCATTACTTTGTTGCTAGCAAATATTAGTAAATATTATTTTGAATAAACACTCTTAAAACAAATATAATTAATATAATGGCATTAGATCACTTAAAGACTATCAGAAATGACCAGTTTTGTCCGCATTATTTCATCCAGTATTCTCGAACAAATGAGAAAACTACAGTAAGCTCAGTGGTCATACCTCGATAGATGGCAATCAATGATAAGTCATCAGAAATGGGGTCGAATAAGCGGAAAGAGAAGGAGTCGTACCTGTGGTGGAAGAACGGGCGGGGTCATGCGAGATACGCGACCCAGATAGGAGTCGGCAGACTGAAACAGAACTCTCATGAGTTAGGGAACTACAACTTGAAACTTCTGAATCGAACATTATCATCTTTAGTTTGCAATATGCATATACGTTCAAAAACTATTGTAACACATTTAAAACAGTAAATGATGTCATCTGTTAGCGATAGACAAAATAAATACAATACAAAGTTCCCTAACACCATTACCATAATATTTTTGAATAAATGCTTAATATACTCTTAATACTTTAAACCTATTAGCTGATAAATATTGTGAGGAAGTTTCCAGATGATCCAGTGCTAGATGAACATTGTTCAAAAGTTAATAGTCTTTGTTTAAAATGCTGTAATTCCTAGTCAACGAATATATAAAAAATTAAAAATTAACACTTCAAAATTGGATATTAGATGGTTTATTTGTATTGCATATAATTTGCATCTTAAAACGTCTTAGTATCTTCAAATTACAATTAATATGGACTGACGCCGTCTCATTTGTCAAAATTATTAATAATAACTCCATATCTTCGTAAGCCTCTTCTTAACAGTAGTTCCTAGTGCTGTAGAAATAACTATTAAACAATAAGACTAAGTAAATAGGTATCAAGGGGACATCGTAGTAAATATTTGTATGAGCTGATGTTTCTTTCTAGTGGAAATTATTCGGAGAAAAATTCTTTATTTTTAAATATTTCCCTAATTTACTAATCAAAGCATGTACTCTTTCTTATAGTACGCCGAAATTGACTGTCCCAAATCGAGATCTCATCAATCATCCAAAACAGACACAAAGCGTCCGAATGACCGAATGAAAGGATAAGAACCTCCATCTTCAGAAGTCTGGGGCTATCGCTAGAAATTTTTAGAAACAATGATAAGTATTTTGGCTAGCTTATGCGACAAATATGTGGAAGAATACTGAGAATATGGCAGATGCATAAATGTTTGCGGAGTAGCAGAAGGCATATTGATAATTTTTACAGAGAAAATGTCTGCAGAAAAAGAAAGAATGCACTCTGACGACAACAGCATGTTCAGCACATCACATTCAGCTATGATACATGAGTGCGAATAGGTTTAGGTGCGATATCTCTTTGTGATATATCAGGGCCGTCCTTGACCAGAGTATTCACTGGGATAAACATGGATTCACAATAACAACATTGCTGCCAATTTCCACGATTATGGCAATTACTCACCAATTAATAAAGGTGATAAATAATGGTAGAATTAGTCTTGGGCTGAGTCTGTTTGAGTTGCTATCCCTTAAAGTTTAGTTGATCTAGTCTCAGTGATGCTTAGATTGATCACTGAGAATATAATTTAATCAATCTAAGTTCGCTAGTCTTATTCTTATGCCTTTTACATTAGAACGAAAACTTAATGATTGATAGAGGAAAGCTGATAATATCTTGGTGCTAAATCGTGTTTTTGTTCTTAATTTCCGACAAATTCCTAAAATTCAGTGCTAATCACCTGCGTTCCACTTGTAATCGATTGCGGTTTTATAATTTCATTAGGAACTGGGTTTGATGTCGAAACTCATTCGTTTTCATCGCCAGTTGACCTCTTTTTAAAAGCTAATAGTTCAGAGAAAGTACTTTGAATCCTACCTTTTCATTAGTGCGAAAAATTGCTTCTCTAAGTTTATTCAATAAATTGTTAAATATTCTAATGTGGAGGATTCGTTACAGATTCTATTTATTAATATATTCATACAAGGAATGTTTATATTAACAGCAAATTATGACAAATTCAAATATTTATAAGTAGAGGATTTTTATAACTGTAGTCAGAAGTACACATATCACTTCGGAAAGACCCTTATGAGCGCCCCGAGGGGTAACAGATTTCAAATAGGAATTAAATTAATCTCAATTAAATGGATAAAAAAAGTAGAACTGTTTGTTATTTACTAATAATTTTTATCCTATGGATAGATAAATAGTAAGAGATAATGACTAATGATAAGAGAATATAATGATTATTCAAAACGATGTCTCAATTTTCGATGCCTCCGTCCATAATAGCCACCATTATCATTATTACCATATGCTTCTGTTACTGCTTGATAATCACTGGATCTGTAAAATTACAGAGTTAACTTCGGAAGGTGAGAAGGATAAACACTTAAATTTAACGTTTGTAAGTTTGCCTTACTCTTGATGATCTCCAATGGTTGAACCAGAAACTGAATCTGGTGGATTAAACTCTGGAGGCGTAGGAGGTGGTGGTGGTGGTGCTTCTTCTCTTGGAGCGGGAATTTTGCCATTCATGTCAGCCATTACAACTTCAGTATCTTGGCATACGCATGTACCAGGAGTACCTGCAAATTATAGCACACTAATTATAAATAATTATGAGTAGTTTAACTTTTGATATTTGTACTTATAAAACAGTATTCATATATCAAAATTTACATATTTTCAAAAGTACTATTATAAAATAAAAACTTGAACAAACCCGCTGGTCCTTCTTCTCCAGCAGGTCCAGGTGATCCAGGCAGTCCCATAGGTCCAGGAGCTCCAGGTGGTCCAGGCCATCCTTTTTCTCCTGGTGTTCCCGGGTAACCATCTTCTCCAGGCATACCAGCGTTTCCAGGAGGTCCCCATGGTCCGGGTGGACCACTGTCTCCAGAGGGTCCAGGAATAACATGTGCCTCAGGTGTTCTTCCTTTATCTCCTGGTGCTCCAACGGCTCCAGGTGCTCCAATTGGACCTACCGGACCTGGTTCTCCAGGTTTACCAAGAAGTCCATCAGCTCCAGGTCGTCCAGGAATTCCAGGGTCTCCATGATCTCCTGGAAAACCAGGATGACCAGGAACTCCGCGAGGTCCCTGAGGACAAGGAAGGCAGGGTGGAGGTTCGAAGACTCTTTCGAGAATACACGATGCATTTGGAGTAGTACCAGGTCGGCCTGGTGCTCCATCAGGTCCAGGAGCTCCAGGAAGAGCTGGAAGTCCAGCATCACCCATTGGTCCTCGCTCTCCTGGTATGCAACAGGCTGAAATAAGTAGTTTAAATTAGTAATATCAACAAGGTAGTTAATAATGGTTAACTATATAACTTATAGAAAATTATCTGACCCGGACATTCTTGGAACTGAGCGGATTCCGAAGCAAACATGCTTGGGTTATAGGCTTGTCCGTAACCTGCAGCTCTACTTGTTCTGTTGTTAACACGGCCTCGGAAATTCTCCCTCATTGAAATCATTTCTTGTTCCATGTCTGTAGTAGCACCCTAAAATAGACTTTGTAAACGTAATAAATTGAAAGTATTATAAATTTTTAAAATATTTCGTGGAAATATTTACATAACTAATATTTTTTTTAAGTCAATCTTTTGCCATAGTCAAAAATTTAAGTATATATTCTTGGTGAGAATTAATTTGATGAAACTGTCTATGAATATCATTGTACAAGCAATGAACTACAAATAAAAGGGATAAAATGTAACAAAAAAGGAAGTTCCTATACCATACTCATTAATAATCATAAGGTAAGTTTCTTTAGTTTTATGAAAGTGACGCTTGAAAAATTGTTCGCCACTCCACGAGTTCTCTTTACATTAAGGCAACGATTATGCTAGGTGAGAATAATTTTTCTTAACAGTTAAAAGCAGAGCAGAGAAATAGCGTCTACATTTTAAAATAAGAAGTCAGTTTGCATAAGGGATATGAATATTGCTCTGGACTCTATAATATTACTCACTTCACAATAGGCGAAGTCTTGTTTGGTGAATTGTCCCACACTGTCTACAAAGTTATACATTGATGGGACGACCAAGCATATCGTAAGCAAAGAAAGCACTGACAATGAACCAGAAATGCAGATGATGAACTTGTAAGCGTCCTCTCGTGCCTATAAGTCATTGATTACTTCAAGAAATTCCTTAATTTTAAATCTCTACGCCTAAATATTATCTGAATACAGTACTGTCACCTATCGATGAAATACTATTAGTAAATTTAACATGTATTGTAATTAGATTTAGGTATAACACAGATAAACTTGTTACAATATAAAATAATATATTTGTGCACTTTGATCATTGAAGTGTTTTTAAACATAAAAACTGTTGTCATTTAAAGCATATTTAGTATACGAAAAGGGTGTATAAGAAGTAGCGCGAGATTATTTTATAATATAGGGCACAGCATTTTAATAGGAAGTCTATTAGTTTATTAAATAGATATACTTGGTCACCATTTATAATCCAATCTCCCCCATACATTTGATAAATTTAAAGTACTCACCTCGCTGACGGCTTCTTCGTGCGGGGTAAGCCCGCTCTTCGACCCCGTCATCGGAGCAGCGTTAATCTAGAACTGAAGAAAAATATTTAAAAGGAATATAAGATTATCACCAACAAGCACATGAAGATATATCTATTTTATATTCTTTATAAGCATTCATACTTTGTGATAGTGAATAAATTTCACTTTGTAAAATATTAAATACCGAAACATGAAGAATTTTTTCAATGGAATAATTATTAGCAAAAACAACAAAAAGTTCTATTAAAAGATGGATGCAACAAAAGGAAGAAATGGTCTGGATGGTGGGTAGACAGCAACGATGATAAGATGACGCGAATATAGGTCATCAGTCGAGTCGAGCAATGTTTCTTTATTTTAAACCCCGTACATGAACCGGACTAAGTAGAGTACAATAGGGAATGAGGAAGATTTATTGGACCGAGAATTGCTGAACTTGCAAAATGATTTATTGTTGTGCTGTCAACTATATCTTGAGGAAATGAAAATTGCTCATAGTTTATGGTATTTTGAATTATAGGAGCTTAAACGCTACAGAAACGGAAATTTAGGATACCTATATTTGTAAATCAAAACAAAACATACTTTGCTTCTAAAAAATTAGCGCCTTAACGCCCCAAAAATAGTTTTATATAATTCCTGGGTAATTGATGATTATTTGTACAACCAGACAATGGTGTTTTGCTTATCCAAAATTATTCTCAATGATATGCCAAAATATTTGATAATAATAAGGATAAAATTAAGTTATACGCCTGTTAGATTAGTATTATAATGTAATATTAAAGAAGAAATTAATGAAGTGTAATAACAAAAACGATTCTACGACGAGATCCGAACACCATATGGTGTGTTTGAATTTTGTCTGGAAGGAGAAAGTAATGTCCGGATAGTGTACCGTTTACCCCATTCTCGGCCCCCTGGCTACCGGGATTCGGTCTTGACCCCAATTGGGTAGATATCGCACCACGCCAGATACACAGTCTGCTCTTATCGACAAAGGATATCACTTTCTAATTAGGGATCGACAACTTTTCAAGTGAAGGACAAAGCCAACCATAAAATATACTATCAGTAAAAAAAACGGCATTTATCCTATGAAAAACTCTTCGTTAAATAAAAGTTCTAAATAAAGTCGCCATTAAAGTAAAATGTTTCAGCAATGGAATAAATTCGAAAAATAAAAATGACATTATATTCCTAAAACATTATATGATTCAAAAAAGATTAGGGCACAGTATTGCATCAATTTTCAATAATAAGAGATAATGAAGTGGCAAAACGAAAATGCATAACAGTGCAGTTTTAGAGGAGAGGAAGAGGTGACTGGGATAAACCAAATACCCAAGGTAATAATAAGTTCCGAATGTTATGAATAATCCCTATTCAAGATAATAATTTCACCTTCAATTGCTGACAGTTTTTGTAGATATAATTGGAGCATAGTTGATGGGTTGTTTACATGTAATTAAATGAAATATCAACATTTCGATGAAATAAATGTTTCGAGAATGTAGCATACGTATAAATTTGTCTATGGCTGAACTATATCAAGTGTTTTAATTTACTTGAAAAATTAAGCATAAATAAGATCATCGGAATCAATAATCAATGTGGTAGTTACATGACTTCATTTGACATTTCCAAAGTTATTGGGACGTAGGTTATCCCACAGTGCATTTAAAAATAGAGGCACACCTTCCACACTTCCTGCTTTCGATAGCCTGAAGCAACTCTTTCTAGAAAGTCCAATACCTTGGAAGAACTCACGTTTTATTCATTAACGAAGTGATACCCCAATTCCTTAAAATAATGCAATGGCAAAGCAACTAAAGCATGCAACAATTAAGAGCCAGGGGAAATGCCAACTTCGAATTTGTTAGGATAACGTTGATTAGTCTTCTATTACCACGAACCAGGCAGTTACGTAGGTACACTTGATCACCCAACAGAGCGGTATTGCCCACAAGAAGCCGTTCTTGCTGAGCAGGGTCCGTCTGTTATATCCGAACACTGTCCCGTTCGTCGTCGCCTTTTTACTACTATTATTTGCTATTCAACCTCAGTAAATATTCTATATTCTTGAGCAAACAATGTGATTAATTTTCCAAAATTCGTAATAATTCACCTGAATTTTCTCATCTGCAACCCTTTGAAAGATAACTATACGATATTAATCACAAGGCGTCATTGTTATCACATTCGATTCACCAGTAAGAAAGCAACAATTTAATGCTCACGGACGTCTAAATATAATGAATTAATAACGAAGGACAAACCGTACAAAAGACAGTGCAAACCGCCAACTACAGGCGTTTCGAACGAGTGATCAGCCTCACCATCGACAACTTACCATCGTTTTACATTCACTATTTCGTGTCGCGATTATTGTCGTTGCGCTAAAAAACCTATGTTAACCTAACCGCTATCGAGTACACATGCATCTATTAGATGTGAACTCTATCCAAAAAGCGGCCATGGACACTTCTCACAACAAACAACAGTATTCATAATTAGAAGCATTTGGTTCCAGCGCACTAATAACTAAATATTTGTGACACTATTATCTACATTATTTCTCTCCCTGATGCTCTTAAAGTGTTAGTTATCACCGATAAGTTGGCGGAATTTCAATGAACTCCTCACGCTATAGCTCATAACCATGGTATGATGTCCATTCTAGCCCCTATATAAGTGATCAGGCCTACTTCTTAGGCAATAATCCTTCAAACCTCGCAGGTGCTATAAATACGACCTCTTCTATACTTATTCTTAAACATAACATAGGACATATTTCAAATTCCTAGATAATGGCTCCTCCTTTCGGAATAACATTCTTGTGGCGCGTGGGTTATTCGATGGAGTAGCTCATGATCCTTCAGGGGATATTAACGAAGTATGATAAATGGTTCTAAACTAGAGTTTGCCACCTATTTTCGATAATTGTATCAGTGGAACAATTTGTTAAAATTCTCCTCTTTTCCTATATTTTTGTTATTTATTTTTTATTCTTATTTGTTACATTTTTAATAATATTGTTTGTACTTGTACAAGCCAATAAATGAATGAATGA
>JAJAVP010000461.1:0-20278 GCA_020740425.3 Heterorhabditis indica
TTCCACTTTTGTGTTATACTATGCATATCCCCAATAAACAGCGGCTTGCCTCTTACCAAATCGCAAAAATTTGTCGATTGGCATTGCATGTTTGGATGATTCCCACATACGAATCAGAGTTGCCTTTTCAAGTAAATTATTCCATTCTAGTCACTGTTATTCTCCATTATTAAGTTCAGCGCTAACCTGTCATCTTGTGTAATGTAAAAAATATTAAGTTTTGGACCGTATAGTCCATTCAGTGTAAGCTTTACGCAGTTTTTTCAGTGATATTTTAAATTCGATACGTAAGTTCATTTAGCTATTATTTATCTTACTTGTTAGTTTATCATTTTTCCTAGTTATGCAAAGGGATAATATTATATAAGCGGATATGTAGTAAATCAATCTTTAAAATAAATTTGTTTAATTTATATCCAATGAGCTCTGCATATAAGGGAGGAGCGAGAGTGCAGACGGCAAAATGTACGAGGTGTAGAGTCGCAGAGGAGGGTGGAGTGAAAATCCCCAAGGATTATTAAAGCGTTAAACCATGTCAAGTTCGTTCATTAACTTGGGTTACTTTCTTTACTGAAGTCTTTATTTCATAAGACGTAAAATAATGCATTGATTGCAGTTTTATTTTTTAGTAGCCTATTCTTTAGTATTTTTAGAGATTAAATTGGCATCCCATGAAATTAAGAGTAGTATATTTGGAAGGTAAAAATTGGTAGGAGTCTTTTTTAAAAATGTCTAAACAATTAAACAGCGTGTGTTTAACCTTTAGACAAGCGTTGTTCAATGTGAGCCAAATAATTACTACTAGTGATAAAAAATATCCTTTCAAAGTTGTTTAAAGTTAATTATTTATTAAGGATGAAAGCTCATAAAGAAAAGAAATCGAGAGAGAAGAGAGGCTCGTTTGAGGTAAATCACTTTGTATTGATTAATAATTGGTTTTGCTGAATCTTACAACATTCCAAGTACAGATAATGTATGTCTTTTGCCTTGTTCATTAAATACAACTGTACTTTAGTCAATACTTGAAAAAGAAAGGTCTGAAAAAAAGAGATTGAAGAAATTAGAAAGACAACGAATCAAAGAAAAAGAAACGCCAGAAGAAAAAAGAACACGACGTTTAGCAAAAAAGCTCAGGAAGGTTCATTTTCGCTATTGTTTTATTCTTGTCTTTGCTGTTGTTTGTACCTAAATGTATCCCAGTTTTTCAAATAATTATTTTGGGAAAACTGCTCTTTCAGCAAGATAAAAAGACTAAAGAGAAAGAAAGCTATCTCCCTCCACAACTGGCGTATACAAATACAAATAACCCGTTCAATGATGCGAAGTTGACAGAAACATTTATTTGGGGAAAAAAGTTAGAACAGGAGGGAAAGATGGACATGAGCAGGAAACGGATTGAGAAGGAGTGGGTTTTTCTTGTTTATAGTATGCTGAACAATGTATGGTATATCTGTTTGTAAATATTCATTGCTTAGATATTTGATGCATTTTATGCATTAACACAAATATGGAATTTCCGTATGTGGAAGGGCTTCAATTTCTCAGTGTGTGTCTATTAGGGCGCGTCAACGTGTCGAAAAAAATATCCGAGAAATGGAGGATTTGAAGCGTACTAGAGATGCTCGGCTTGCTGCAAAAGAAGACATGGAAATGATGCAGAGAGATATGGACAGAAGAGCTCATGGGGAGTGGTCTCAAAAGGAGGCTGAATTTCAACTTGAGCAAGCTAAAGTTAATATTATATAAAAATAATTTAGTTTTGAATTATTTAATTATGTATTTTTACATACTTTTACTATAGGTTCGTTCGCAACTACGAATCCAGCAAAACCGTGCAAAACCAATCGATCTTCTTTCAAGGTTTTTTTGGTTTATATAATAGAATTTTATTACCATGATAACTAGCACTAAAATTTTAGGTATATCTTGTTTGGGGATGAAAAAGATGACAAAGTCACGGATCAAGATGATGAATTTGAATTGGAAGACCCATTAACGTATCTTGAAGGATTAAGCGTGGATGATTTTGAAGATTTAATAGAAGATATTAAAGTTATTTTTTAAATATTGTTTTAAATGAGACAGATATATTTCTATTTCAATTCAGTATTTTTTTCCGACAGTCTATTTTCTATAGGCGTCCAATGTCCTTTAAAATACTTTAAAATATTTTGAGGTATATCGATCGTTGGAGGCTGACAGACATTGTACCTTCTGGCGAGATATTCGTACAGTTGTCGATGATGAACAGAAGAAACTTGAAGGGCGAAATAATCGGTTAAGTTCAATCCATGGTGCGGTACAAGATGACGTGTCAAAAATTTTTAAGGTACTAAATTTATATTGCACACCCGAGATCTTTGCTTTCGGGATCCATCAATACCTAATTATGCTTCTCTGTAATTTTTTACGGACAGTTTTAATAGGGTCACATTCATTTTCTTGCTTAAATAGTTTTAATTTTAATATAATCGTTAATCTTTTTCTACGATTATGTAAGAAATACCACGTTTCGTGTGGTAGTCATATTTTTCTTAAGGTTTGCACCTAGACGCAAACTTAAAATTAGTAGTTTTATCATACTGTATAATTTAGTAATTTATGGATTAAAAGTCCATTTATGTGGAACTGAAAATTTTCTGCAGGGCAAGAACATAGCAGAATTAAGTCAGTTGGAGGCATCTATTGGCAAGAGGTTGACGACTGGAGGTGCAGGGACTGACATGTCATATTGGGAGGGATTACTTGGTATATATTTGTTGCTTTACCTTACTCATTTTAAACAACCTATTTCGATATTTGTATTAATAGTATACATGCCTGTAGTTTCAATATACTCTTGTTTTTAAGTCCAGCTAAAAGTGTTTATTGCGAAATCGCGACTTCGAGAATTGCATCAGAAAATGTTGCAACTGAAACTAACACGAATTCGACAAGAGCAAATGAAAGAAGTTTGTAAAATGGATTCTGTCCAGAATCACTTCGAAGGAAGCTCGATAAATACGAAGCAGGTAGGACGAATTTAAAGATTAGCGATATGATTATCATGATACGTTAAATATAATATTTCATTGATATTATAGACTAGAGGCGAAAATGACAAAGAAGTGAGTGAGAGCCTTCAAAAACAAGCTAGAAAAATAGTGGATCTCTCAGAGTTAGAATCAGACGAATTAGATGATGAGCAGAAAGAAATTCGATGGAGGTAACTATGGGTATCATTAAAAACAGATTAGAAATGGTACAAATTGATGGTTGCTTGATATATATGGGAATAAAAATGCTCTCGCAATTATTTTAAGATGGATAATTATTTAGCAGTTAGCAGCTTTATTTGTTTATCTGATTTTTGATGGTTTTCAGACAGTTAACTTCTGAGCAATTAGAATCTGCTACTCTCGAATTGTATTTGAGTGGATGTTATAGTCCTACATATGGTGCTGTGAATGATACTATGCCTGGTTAGAAATTTCGTATATATTTTTGATAATGGATCGTAAATTCTAAAAGAGGATGAAGAGTAAATGTTAAGTTGTTCAGTAGTGATATTTATATCTAGGTATTGAAATACTTGATGAAGAAAATGATAGGAAAATTCTACTGGAACGTCGACAACAAAATCGGAAGAAACCTACTGGTGTATCGGTGAATTTAGTTTGTTTGGAATACATTATTTTATAGTAATTCGATCAGTCAGTAGTGATATTCTATTTTATAATATTTAGAAGGTAGAAGCCGATATGTTAACGATTGCTGAAAAAGACATGGAAGAGAATGAGGCTCTATTTTCTGTAGAGCAACCACTTGAAACGCAGGTAAGAGTAGATTAAAGTTACCTTCATAACTCTAATAATTCTTTTTAATTATATAAAAATTGTAGTCTCATCTTTGGTCCGATAAATATCGCCCTCGAAAACCGACATACCTTAACCGTGTACAAACCGGCTTTGACTGGAATAAATATAATCAAACGCATTACGATATGGATAATCCTCCACCAAAAATCGTCCAAGGATACAAATTCAATGTTTGGTTTTCTTTATTTAGTTCTTATTTACTTTATAGCTAAAAGATAATATATACCATTACTTATCATGTATTCAAATTTTTATCTTGCATTGAACTATATAATATCAGATTTTCTACCCTGATCTACTTGATAAGCTGGAGACTCCATCATTCACTGTTACACCATGCGATGATCCTGACTTTGCTGTAATTCGCTTTAAAGCTGGCCCTCCTTACGAAGATATTGCGTTTAAATGTGTTAATAGAGAATGGGAAATCAGTCATAAGAATGGTTATAAGTGTCAGTTCCAGAATGGAGTGTTTCAGTTATGGTTTGTATTTAAGCGTTATCGGTACAGAAGGTAGATTGTACCTCTTTCTTGTTTGTCGTCTTACATTCTAATGACCATGATTTATTTTTCTCTTTTCAATTCGCTAATTGTTATTCGTAACATTTCGTCATGGTTTTACATTTGTCACATAAATTAGATTTACAAACATGTAGGTTGTATTTTTTTGAGCAGTCTATTTATTTGTATATTTAGCTGTTCTTAAATAAAATACTTAATTTCACTTATGATTGCAATATGCATCTCACAATTTGCCTTTTGAGGATGTATTTTTAATTGTTAGCATTAGTTGTTATTATCTCGTAAAAATGTTTAACATTATTAGATGGTTAAAAATATATTACGGTGCTATTGGAGCCATACTTACGGTATCTTCAGTTTCTATTAATGCTGATTCCATTATAAATCTTGTAGAAGATTATCTACAAATGTCGCTGAAAGATACTACTTGGCGGTTATTATTCACAGTTAATGGTCCAGGATTTGTCTTCGTAGCCATGGTCATTTTCATATTTGAATCTTTTGCGACATATACCATCATTCAAAGAGTTCCCTGTGAGTTCATTAATTATATTTTATGTTAGCTTTCTGTAGAAAAATGCATGATTTTTTAAATATCACATTGAAAGTATTGCAACCTTCTCTTCGGGAGATGAACATCTTTATCTGTATTTTGGGGACTAACGTAACACAATTTACTCAATGTTAAGTTAAGCCAAATAGAAAGCTTAAGAAATTTGATATTTAATAAGCTACCCTTTTTACTTAATTTAGATACCGAGATTGATTGGTCGACATATATGCAACAAGTTGAATGCTACTTGAAGAAAAACATTCTCAATTATTCTTTAATACAGGGAGATACTGGGCCAGTGGTGTAAGCTTTCTAAAAATGATTGTTCCATTTTATTAGTAATATTTTATTTGAAAATATTTTTTTTAGTGCTTTACTGGGATTTCAATATCGATTCCTATTTGATTTAGTAAATTACAGTGATAAATAATGTTTTAAAGCGATGTTCGGTCATTTTTTTTATTCCATGTAATGTAACTTTAACTAATTGTCAAAAAAGCCAAGTGGTCTTATGAACTCATGTAGATAATTTTGATGTTATCACAGCATTGACACATTTAACAGCTTAGGTATCTAGTATGATTTTAATCCTCAGCTATATTGCTTTCCAGTAATGTGTTAGGTAGTTTGCGCAAGTATCACTGATAATAATATTTGATTTTTTCTTACTTTTTTGATGGTAACAGCTTTAAATAGTTTTAAATGTTTTCTCCAGGTATCCCGCTGGTCATCTTCTCACTTATCGTGTTTTTTATGCATTAACGGATGATGGCAAAGATATTCGAACTGGCCAATATATATTCATGGCCTTATATCTTATCAATTTGCTTGCTGTATTTCGGTTATATTACAAGTCGAATAAGGTTTTTTTGATGACGCATTTGACTATTTCATGTTTTGTATGTTTCCTAAAATTTTCTCATTTCATATCGTCATACTTTTAGATTGTACCATTCGTATTGGTGTTTCTTTGTTTTACGGGTTATCGTATCCATTCCATATTTGTTCTGAGACTATTCAATGATCCAGTGGCAATGATGTTTTTTTATCTAGCCGCAAATTTTTTTATCTCACAACACTGGTTTGTTGGATGTGTTCTTTATAGGTACGTTTAACATGCGCACCCTTGTTTAACGTCATGCCACTGGATATGACGTACTTACTACTGATTAATTAACTATATGCTATTTACTCTTTCAGTTTTGCAGTATCAATTAAGATGAATATTTTGTTATTCAGTCCTGCCTTATTTTTTATACTTATGTTAAATGTTGGTCTTTGGCGGACTATTGCTAACATTTTCGTATGTACCATTATTCAGGTTAGTTTAATTTGAGATATTATAAGTACTGCAGTTAATTTTACAGTCTCGATATTCTTACTGAGAATCGTTTTATTCTGTTTTATTAAATTTCTTTAGAATCACAAAAACTGACGTCATAACAGTTTTTCAAATAATTTAGGTATACGTTGGCCTACCGTTTTTGATGCATGATCCCGTTTCTTATTTGCGGCGTTCATTTGATCTAGGACGTGTTTTTCTTTTCAAGTGGACAGTGAACTGGCGTTTTCTACCAGAAAATGTTAGATTTTAATGTAAAACAAAAGTATGTGGATACTTAAATGCGTATTAAGATACTCTTTAGGTTTTTGTCGACTCTCGTCTTCACATTGCTCTCTTAGTGTGCCACTTGATCACTTTAGCCATCTTTGGATATCATATGTGGTTTAGGTACGAGGTTATAAAGTTTAAAAGATATTGTAACTTTTCTTCTAGATAATTACCAGTGTTCATATTAGACTCAAAAACTTGCATTGCAACTTGCAACTTGTTTCCCTCTTTTGGTTGCCTTATAAAGTAGTGCTATTGCTGCTACATTTCCTATTTTTTCCAGTATAGTTGTTGGGTATTATATACGATCATGGTAGGTTCTGCTTGAGTTGCAGTCGAGGCTGATTTCTAGATTCTCATCTTTCTGGGTCGCTCCAGACAACAAGTAGATCTATATCTTGTAATAATAGGTATGATTTTTTGTTTAGAAAACGGATTAGTATGGGGATCCCCGCAGTGGCAAAAATAATTCCTCCAACTGCTAGTAGTACCTTTTTCATTATATTGTGAAATCTGCACAATTTACAGTATCCGTTGAATGAGTTTTATGCCAACAAATATGCTTTTGGAGGCTCTGTTAGTGCTTTCTTGAAAGTGTATATAGGTGTCTCTTTCTGTGTTTCTATCTGGTTTAATAAAATCTATAGCATCTTCAGGGTGCTTCCACTTTAATTTAACACCGGTTGCTTTACATTTTGATGAAGCTGAATAGGCTATTATCGGTAGAAAATATTTCTCTTATGTAAATGGGTTTTCTCCATAGTTTCAAATATACAGATCTGAGTTCCATTAGATACGTATGAATATTGACAATGGTACATGCTTTAACCTGTTATCTCTCCTTTTCCGAAGTAAATAGATTTCTCGGATTGTTTATGTATCACGTTAAGACCACATAGTTGCTACCGTCTGTATTCGATTTTTCTTCCGTATCTTGATTTGGCATTGTTCTGTTTTCTAGAATTAAGCATTTAGACTTTGAACCACACATCTCTTGTATAGTTGTAAACATGTATCTAAATCCTCAAATGTTTTTGTCCATAAGATGTCTCAACCATATGCTCCATGTATAGTTTGGCAAATAGCTGCTCCTATACGGGTAAGGTGATTCTAAAATATCGGATTGCTCTTTCTGTATTTTTCTGTTTACTGTCATATTGATTAACGCTATTACTAATACTTTTTGAGTGGAAAAGCATTATATCTTTTTTCTTCATAATCGAAAGTTCTACCTTGGTTCTATTGTTCATGATTTTTGTCTTCTTGCTTGGAGCATAAATCTCGATTTCCATTATCGTAGCCCAGTTCTCCTACCTTCCTAAATTTTTTTTGTGTTTCTCATTAATTTTATTTATAAACGATATGAATACTATTTCTGTTTGTTGGACTTTATCTTCGTTGTTTGTTTTATTTTCTATAGAGCTTATATTCTATCTCATCATATCCGTGTGTATATCGAATTCAAGGTCTCATGGTGGTCTACGCGCATCATTAATTGAATTGGGTCATGGTATAAGAACAAGAACTGGAGTTGCAGGTAAATTTGTATGTTGAATTTATGAGAATGCTAATTTCACTACAAGTCAGTGTTTTCAGAGACGTTGTTTGCACTTTTTTCTGCAAATCTGATTGGAATAACATTTTCGAGATCTCTTCATTATCAGTTTTATAGCTGGTATTACCATCAGTTACCGTTTCTGCTTTTTTGGAATTCCCCTACATGCTTGAAAGAGAACCATACTGTCAATTGGTACAGAACTGCTATCAAGTTAGTTTTCATTTCTTCTGTTCTCAATCGCCATATTGGGTCAATTTTTTCCGAGATAGGGCCCAATGACTTTGGAAATCTCCAGTATTAATTTCATGTTTTTTCCTCAGAAAGACAGTTTTTGTGCAATTTATTCCCCAAAACCACTGACTTCTTTGAAATGTGTGCTAACGACAAAAAGAATAGCGACGAATGTGCACAACAACAAACTGAGAGCCAGCACTACCACCACTTCGTGAATAACCCCAAGAGTTCATTCAGGCACACTGCTAGCTAGATTTCTAATCGCACTCTCTTGGCTCGCTATATGCAACAGTTTTGATAATTAAACAACTAAAGATTTCGGCTTATTCTACTTGCGGAACATCCTTACGCAAGTGGTAAACCATATATTGGATACATTTTTCGACTAATTTCTGGCTTTTGAAATCTAAATAATCTATTTGTATTCCACTCTATAGCATTATAAGAATCTATTTAACCAGTGCTGTTAAGAACTGTTAATCATACCATCTTGATAGGCTGTTATTGAGAAATGATCTGCTGAAATTTAAGATTTTAACATAGTTATTTCCGGATTTGTTCCACTTTGATTAACTTTGTTAACCTTCCCAACAAATTTACAAAACTCCGTTTAAATTTGAAAACTTTAGAGAAAGCGCAGTTAGAGTTATATTGGCCAATAACCATAGAAATAAGATTCACACTTTTTGTACAAAATTTCGCCAGCTATTATCTAAATGAGTAATGGGATACTTCGAGCATATCCAAAATGAGGAAGTGTGAACCAAATGTTGAACGAAGTACGAAGTGCTGCAACACTGTTTTAATTGTCTAGAAGCCGAAGAATGAGAGCGCTAACACGTAGTACCAACTCTCATGTCTCATATTATTTTGACTGTCAATAATGCGGAAATACTGTTCTGCAAGCTATTCGCTCATTTCTTATATTTCATATTAAGTTGGTACAATTTAAGCAAATTTCCAGAGGTATAATTTTTCTTAAAGTTAGCAAAAAACCATCACTTAGACTTGTTCTGAAAGCTTTATAATTTCTCTAATTCCCATAGTATTGCAGAGTATTTATTCTCATTGGAATAGAGATATGCTGGAATATCTACCCGTCTACTGTTATGTCATCTGCATTTCTGCACATCTACCACTTCGCCATGATATCTTATTTAGTAATGAACAGAATTGATAGTTTTAAAAGGAAAATGAAAACATACTAAATTGTGTATTTTTTCCCTGTTATTATAAAGCGAGTAATATCGACCACTATTTGTTCCTTATTTTTAGGTGGTTCACTGGTTTAAAGTAGCGTTTAATTTATTGGTTACTAGCTACGTGTATTTCATGTTTTATTAGCTTAGGCATTAACTATTTAATTATTGCTACCATATTGCTTTTTTAGTTTAATATGGGAATATTATAAGAGATTTAATCAGGATATTTTGTATGATAATTATTTTGCATAACAAGTAATAAATATATTTATTTTATTGTCTGGATACATCTTTATACATCAGGTAAATAGCCAGCAATATTACCTTTAGTTCCTTATACTTATTTGATATTTGTTATCTCATCCACGTCAGGGCTATGATTGTTTTTTCTTCTATTCGGTTTTTGTCATCAAAAAGAATATATCGGAAGTTCTATATATACAATTTAATCAAAAATCATATTTCTCCATTTAGTACAAATATGTGGGTAGGTAGGATCTATATTACATCTTACTTTCTAGAATTATTTTCACATGCCCACACATTTTGTTTGGTTTTTAGTGCATATAATATTTTTCAAGGTTTTTGATCGTGATCTGAAATTGCGGCAACGTGATTGGGCAATAAAACAGCCTGAATTTGATGTTGCACAGTATCTAAAGAAGGAAGTTGGGTGGAGGGTTGCAGATAAGGTTTTTATTATTTCTTATTGTTTGCCTATTTGGTCAACTGTATCATAATTTGTCTCATTTATTCTAATTGATAAATAAAAGAAAATGATTTTTTTCAAGACTAGATTATGGAATAATTCCGAATACCAGTTTCCATTAACAGGTATTCGATCTTACCAAATTTAATCCGCTAGTGCTAGACATTGGGTGTGGTGTGGGCCATATCGCTCCCCATATGATTAAGGAAAATGTGGGAAAGATTATCCAATGTGACATGAGTAGTGGAATGATTGAAAGGGCCCCAAAGGATGGAGAGGTGAATACGTTACAGTACTATGGACTTCTTATCCTTTCCTTTAAAGATTAATAAAATACTAGTTTCTCAAGCCTGAGCCTAACTAGATGATTTTTGCAGCACATTCTATCCGTCTTAGGAAACTAAATAATAATTTTTTTTGAGTCTTTTAATGTAAATGCTTGTTAAGGTTTCTATGGAACGAGTTTTATGTGATGAGGAGACACTGGCTCCATTCCACCATAATCAGTTTGATCTATTACTTAGTTCACTTTCAGCCCACTGGATAAATGATTTATCAGGATGGTCAGTAATAATAAAGACAAGCTTTAGTAGGCGAAAATTCCAATTAAAATCTATGCCAAAAAGATATATTAATCTATTATCTATTATTCATATTAAGTGTATGCAAAAGTTTTAGTTATTTTGTCCAATACTGGTATAATTATTTAAAATTCAAATAACTATCGACTTTTTTGCATTTTTGAAATGTTACACTAGAGTTTGTGAAAAGTCATGTTACGATTTAATGATAAATACAAAGCATTAACGAACACGATAAGTCTAAGCTTAAGCCTCTACGAGTTGCAACACGGGAAAATTCAGATAGCTCAGCGTTGGCCGCCGTCTCAACACTCGTTACTTACCAGGCTATGTAAGAAGGACCTTTTGTAGGAAATTATTAGCGAAAAATGGATTTTCTACGGCAAGCCTAATCACCCATTCATAAATACTCTGACCAGCCGTCACATTCAAACCGAAAACCTATGGCAAATATGTTCTTATGTGCATCTGGTGGGATATGAAAGATGTAGCTGTTTTACGAGCTCCTTCAATCGGATGAAACGGTTACTGCTGAATACTACAGTCGTCAACTGACTTTGGCCGACACAATAGAACAGAAAATACCATTTACGGAATAAGAAATCCGGAAGGTCATTTTGCTGCACGGCAATTCCAGCCCGTATATTGCTCAAGAAGATATTTTGAACTTGAGCTGAAAAATCCTACATTTGCTCTATCCATTCGATGTGGTACCCTATCATTTATTTCTGCCAAATAGAGAACTTTAGCTGAACAGCGCTTTCGATGTGTAGATGAGGTACGAAAATGGGTTGATAATTTCATTATTTCCAAACCGTTGCCGTTTTTCCACGAAGGAATCCAGAATTTATTCGAGAAATGGTAGAGGATCAAAAAAAGTGAAGACAAGTGTTTTTATTGTTGAATTGTATCATATATATTATGAGAATAAAGCGAAAATCTATGAGAAGAAGATTAGCACCTGTGTACACCTAGTACTATGCAAATATTGTCAGGTCTTTATGGCTTAGGGGATAAATTTAATATATTATTTCTTTATTCTTTGACTAAGCCTAAAATGTTCTATTTATTGAGTTCTACTAATTTTGTGCCATTAATTAGAACAATACATTTCTTGGCATATTTTCTTCAATCACTACGATTAACGAACTTTATTTCTTAGATGCAGTTTCTTCTGCTAATTTCTAGTAATAAATTATATTTTACAGGTTTTCTCGTTGTTTTGATATTCTAAAACCAGATTGCGCATTAATAGGTGCAATGCTTTCGGAGGACACATTATATCAACTTCGTTGCTCACTGCAGCTGGCTGAAGTAAACTCTTATTTTCCAATTATTTTTTAAACATTTAGAAACTATTGTATGAATTTTATTTGACTATGTATTACTTGATAGTTTTTAACACCTAAATTAAGCTGGAACGACTGGGTGGAGTGGGTTCCCATATGTCACCTCTTGTAAAAGCTCAAGATATCGGCGGTTTGTTGAATAAGGCGGGATTTGACATGATTACACTGGATAATGATGAGATAGAGGTATGCAAATCAAAGGTTTTACTCACTACTTTTTTTTTTGAAAAAAACGTTATTTTTTAAATAAAGTATTGGCTAAAAGTCTCTTAGGTGAGGTTGTACTCTTAACCTCTGCCAACTTTCCCTACCTTTCACTTTGTTGACTGTTTTACAAATGAGTTTAATGCACCACGTGAACCACTATTTTAGGATTTAGCAAGTTATTAGGAAAAACAACATGAATCTGCTATTTATATGATATCTATTAAATTTAGATTTTTCCACAAATTTATGGAATTCCACTGATTAAACGAGTAATGTCTTTCATAGCTCTGACGTGCAGTATCTGAACTTTCATGAATATCGTAGGGCTTATTTTTGGTCTTCGGTTAAATTTGCCATTTCAATTTTATCGGTAAGGACAGGATTTGTCATTAACTGTAGTGCTGTGGTTCTACCAAAGTTAGACGTAAACTTTATTTCTACTGTATTTGAGGTGAAATTCTCCCTTTTCCATTCGTAATCTAGATATGTTGCTTATTGTGATGAGAGCTAAGTAAGTGGTATTCTTTGATAAAACCTATTTGTATACGACTGTTGAGAAATAATCGTTCTTTCATAATTTCCATTATTATGATTCAATATTCCAGCTTCTGCTGTAATAAGTACGTGTTCATGTTATCATTGTCTTCACTATCTACATAATTAGCTTCTTGATTTACTACAATAGGATTATTATTCTGCTTTAATGATTCTGTCTTTTACATTGGAGAGATTCTTGGCCCTGAGATGTTATGACAACATCTGGCATTATCTGTTTTTGGTTCAACTTGTAGTTTAGTGGTCTGACCAGTAAAATGTGTATTTTATTGGATATCCTTAAATTCTGAAATTCTCTTCCGAATATTGTCTTGGATGGACATGTCTGTGTGGTATTGGGCGATTGCAATGGTTGTGAAAAGTAGGGAACTGAATATAGAGGGATATATTACCAACGTTTACTATATCAAGAATCCTACTCTTAATATGAGTGTAAGATGATATTTTTTGTCAGAAATATTCGAACAACTAACTCTCGCAGTGAAGAGAAAAGCCTATTATTCTAGGTTGGTTACCCCAATTTGTTTGCTCTATTGTATGATCTTCAATTGATGGCGGAGTCTCACTGTGCCTACAATCGAAGCCTTACAATTCATCGAGACGTACTGATAGCAGCTGAAGCTATCTATCGGGTGGGTATTTGCAACCTCATCTCTATGTTACCTTAAGTATTTATTTTTTGAATATCCATAAAATAATATAGTCAGAATCTTTCTTTTGGTAATATTAATGAAAAACATTTATTTGAATTATTATGAAGATAGGATATGCTAAAATATGAGAGTTTTGCTTTTTACTTAAAATCTCACATCCCATTTCAATTTTTAAACATCTTTGCTAACTAAATTCTTAAATTTCTTGATTATTCCAGTCTATGTATGCCAAAGAAGGTGTATACCCAGCTACTTTTCGTATACTTTCATTCATTGGGTGGAAGCCTGGTCCACAAATGCCAAAGCCTGCTAAAAGGGGATCTCAAAATGTATCATTTAAAGTAAGTTTTCATTTTGGAGCTAATTTTAGAATTTAGTCTCCAAAAACATTTTAAAATCCAATTTACAGGTAGAATATTGTTCGTAGGCTTAGTTTCAACTGTAACTTGATATATACAAGACAGAATATATTTTTGGTTACTTCCATGGAATTTCAAATCATAGATTAGTACTTTTTATGCTTTTCCAGGATTTAAGTAGAATTATGGAAGATCCAGCAAATATTACCCCAGACAAAAAACGATGAAGTACTCATTAATAGAACTGCTTAGTAAATACAATTTATGTGACTTCCTGTAAGTTGTTTAGTGAAGGTTTTCGTATTAACATAGAATAGGTACAAGTGATAAATTTGCCGTTTGTATTGTTGTTAACGGATTTAAATCTTCAAGCTAATACAGGTTCAGTGGAATAGCTATAGAATTCTTTATTTCAATGTGTTTCATCAGTTTTTATTTGCATTTATGATCATTTTTAATGCTCATTTTTATCGTTTTTCAAGTGTTGAGTTTTTAAGATGGCTTATGATTAACAAGGAAGACTAATAACTGTAGATAGGCTTATTGCCCAGTGGGATTCTGTGTCAATGAACTTCGAACCAATTTTTGTGTTGATCGCTCAGCTACCATGGCCCTTACATCTGAAAACAAATTAAAAGGTAAGGAACATTGAACAAAAGCTTAAAATAAATTTTGTATATTTTGTTTTTCTTTACTGTGAAGTGCTTATAAGTAGTAAATGCCAAATTGTTTACTTAAAAAATGAGGCATGTTTTATATGACCTTGAACTTTTCTACTAAAGTTCTATAATGTATTACAAAACTAAGCTTTAAGTACATATTTCACTACTGAGAATTATTTTCAAAATCATCATTAGAACAAACGGCTACTTTAATAGGCTTTTCAAGAATGTGTAAAGCTGTTTAAGCTTGACCAGGATTCAAATGACAATTCACTAGCTATCGATGAATTTGTAGTTAACTGTGAATTCATATGCAGAAGGAAGAGAAGAATTCAGTGGAAGCTCAACTTCAATGAATGCTACACTGAGAAACTAAGAAGATCCATCACTAGAAATCGAGAGATAAGAACGTTTTTTCTTATGGTAATTGAGTCCTAGAATCTTTTTATCACCTAGATTTAAACTATAAATCGAAATGTGCGCTAAAGGCGCAGAGTCTTATACACAACCTTCTTGTATTGGTACATAAGTTCTCTGCACATTCATAACATGACTTTCTTTTTGATCTTAAGAGCAAGATATTTAATTACAGGAGATGCTTTATTGAATTTCTATGTACTTATATATTGACTGGTAGATTAAGGGATGAATACATAGAAAGGTGTACAAAAATATTTAATTGAGATGTGGAATGCACAAAATTCAATTTACATTATATACTAACTGATAGAAAATTATCAAACTTGATTATACATTTACCAAATCAGGGCACCTCTGTTTAAAGGCTGAAATTTTGGTCAAATCTCACTGTTTGAACCATGTGACGTTATTAAATTTGACTTAAATCTGCTAACGGTCGTTAGAGCCATACGCGAAAAGTCAGCCAACGGATAAATTTAGATTGCTGCTGTAGGTAAATGAAAGGAGCTATCTGGCCGGTCTGTGGATCTACATCCCGTTTTTATTTCATTTAAAGAGTTATCAATGTAGTGAAAATGGTACTGTATAGGAATTAGCCTAATTAAATATTGAATGTGTCTACACTAACAGTCGATTGCCATGGAAACACCGCGCCACTAAGAGGCAAGCTATTATGTTCTCTAGTCGTTATCTATTACAGCTATGGACGTTGTGTTTCGGTTCGGTTCTAATTGACAGTAAAGATCTCCTTCCTGAAGTGTATTGTTTACTAGGCTTTGTTAACAAACGAAATACTGTTGCCTAACCGTATATTTAATATACAATTGTTTATCTAATTATTATTAAAGTAGAATTATTCAAGGATTTCAGGAATGTACTCGAGGACCAAATCTACTGTTAATCGTTCGGGAAAACTCTCTCAATCAGCACTGGTAAGAAAAGAATAATAAGGAAAAATTGAAAGAAAATTGATGCTTGATTAATTTATAAAGACTTATATAAAAGCAAGGTAACTATATCTTTAGAATTATCTACAATCTCTTGAGAAAAATTCAAAAGCCCTAAGGCAAGGACAGATTGATGATGAAGTAACAGTCAGGTTAATCAATTATCCAATATTTTGCCATGTTTCTTTTTCTTTTATAAATTAATCATATTTGTGTGTAGTCTACGACCATGTTTGTGGTAGCAGCATGACTATTGTTTGTCCTTATATTATTTCTTCTCACCTTATGGTTATCCATAGGCTTTAATGACTTCTCACTATTACGGGCGTCTAAAGTTATATTTGTATTATTAGGGACGCTCATATTGTTGAATAGTTCTGCCTAGTTGGCGAGAATATGGCCATTCAGGAAATACTCTTTTTGCCAGGTCCGTAAATCATAGATTGCTTTAAAGTGCTTAGTAACTTCATTTGCACTGTCTTCCCTTCCAATGTCTTATAAGAGATCGTAATTAGTTGTCCTCTATACTTCACCATAAGTCCACTGTTATTTTTGGTATTTCCTGAGGCTTAGTTAAAACTTTGCAAATACTGTACTTTTCTTCTTGACTACCGGACGCGTCAGAAGTTCTGATGCGAATGTCAAGTCGCTTAATTTCGTGATAGAAACAGCATTCAGCACGAGAATCTATGTCGANCAAACAATAACTTAGTCCACTAGCTGTTCAAAGTCTCCTTCTTTCGCAAGCTCGTGGACGCCTCTCGAAGCCACCCATGACGGGCCATTTTCTCTGCTTGCTCATCCAGGCGGATGATTCTAGTGCGTAGAGCTTTGGACATCATATAACACTTCAGAGACGAGATAATTGTGGATCATTCCGTCCAGAGCACTTTAATTTTAAATTTACATTAGCTAATAATACACCTGTTAATAATTCAAGGATAGGTCCTATCAATTATTGAATATATTAAATAGTGTCATTTGTTTAGATCACCCTCAAAGCCTTCTCTCCTCGAATCTTCTAGAAGGTCAAGTGAACTTGGCTCACTGTCCTCAATGATAGTGCAACTTAGACAAAAAGCTAGAAGAGAATCGCAAAAGGAAGAGTCTGAAGATGATGAATTAAAGTATGGTTATTAACGTTTTACTAAACACTTACTATTATATTGGCTTTAAAATGAGTTGTGGTTGTATACAAATATTGCTCATATTATAATAATCAAGCTTTCCAAAAAACTACTGTATATACTTTATACTTGGATCCATCCTTATTATACGACATGCTATATTTGTCTTTCTCAATGTTATTCCTAATTTTTTTCACTTCTTGTTCGTCTATTCCTCCACTGTAATTCAAATAGTTCGGCAATATCATAGAAAAATTGTCATCTTCAGTTCCAATTAATGTCAATTTCATATTCTAACGTATTCATTGTATCCGAGAATACGATTGAACTACTTCGATATACCTCATAAAATGATACTTATATCCATTCACCTGTTGCTAAGCTCAATATGATGTATTTAGATAATTAAGAAAGCAAAATCCTTAGTTTTTTCAATAATAAAAACTGCTTTAAGCCAACAGAGCGCTTTTCTCCTAGCCATTATTTATTTAAAGTACGAGAAGTAAATTTACATTATTTTTTTAGAATTGGTAGATGCTTATTTTCAGCGAATCTTTCGGTAGAAGAGTTTCATCGGTTTTTGTACGAGAGTCGTCGGACAGCCTATCGAATGGTATGTTTCAATTATAAGATAGCCGGAGAAAGCAAATAAACTGCATTTACTAACGAAGAACAGAACAGAGAAAACTGGAAGAAAATGGAGACGAAAAGTATATGTAGTCTTTAAGAAAATGGCGAAAGGGTTATCCTTGATTTCCCCAATGATGAAGATTCCGATCATGATCCTCTTCAGGTTTCGATTATGCCAAGTCATTTTTTGCCAAAAGAAAGGCCAGGTAAAAGTTTGGCATGCTTTTCCGCTTGTTATATACATTTTATCATAAAGTTAAAATTTATTAGTTATGGAATTATTTGTCCCTTATTATTCATCCCATTGTACATAATTATTCCATATTATTATTATTTATTGAACTATATGAATTAGTGAAAAATAACTATGAAAACTTCTAACTTCTAATAGGCTCCCACGTCGGGCGTAAAAGCATCCACGAAATAAGAGAACTTCGCAACTCAATCGATCAGTCTTTGATGAAGCCTCCAAAACTTGAAAAGAGGTCAACAAAAGTGAATACACAGAAAAAAAATGAAAACTTTGAAACTATGGATAACCATGAAGATAACTCTAAGATGAGTGTTTTTAAGAATCTGCGTCATAATTTACTATAGTTCTGGGTTATAAGTTTTTGAATAGCCTACTTTTCATTATTTTTAATATGAATTGAATACCAAAATCTGACTACATAAAGAGTATTACACAAATTCCTTTATACATTAGTAGATTTACTATTTTTAAGTATCCATGTCAGTTCAAGAAAAAGGGAGAAGTCCATTCCACAATGTTGTCGAGAGTGGCAGTTCCGATTTGGAGTCTTTGGATTTTGAGGTGATACTTTGGATTTTCACAATATTTTAATATATTAATTAGTCTTTATTTTTCCATGAATTTATTTGCGTTAATCTATATATTTTTAGATATCTGAGGAAGTTCCAGAACACATTAACAATTCGGGATCTGTTCGTTTCGAGGATAACTTTCGTAACGCTTCACCGTCATCAGCGTTATCGATGAAATTTTCATTATCAAAGTCTTTATCCACATCATCCAAATCATCTCCAACATCGTCCAAATCATCTCCAACATCATCCAAATCATCTCCAACATCATCCAAATCATCTCCAACATCGTCCAAATCATCTCCAACATCGTCCAAATCATCTCCAACACCATCATCAAAACCATCTTCAGGATTATTGCAATCATCCTCACCGTTAACAACACCCAAATCATCATATTCTTCTTCAAAGTCCTTAAGTTCTCGAAAAAAATTGTCGGGCAAAAGCTCACCATCGCCAAGTTTCAGTTCTATACATCCAGCTGAAGTTTCAAAGACCATATATTCATCAGACTCAGTATATTCACGTTTGCTAAATAATTCTAAAATTAACTCAGGCATATTGAAATCACGATCAATTATGGTCTCTCCTGAACATGCTTCGAGAGCATTTAGTTCGGAAAGATCAAGTATGTCTTTTAAAAATTTAGAAAAAGAATTCTTATCAAACGCTGCTGTTGCACAAATACAAGATTACACAGCGAACTCTATGATATCGTCAGATGACTACAATTTTGCTAACAATGAATATTCGATGGTAACAAAAAATAACGGATATAAAAAACAGGCTTTTAATGAGGTAGAGGATTATCAATCACAGTTGGATATTCGAGAAATCGGAACACAAACTAGTGAGAGAAAAAATACAAGAATTATGG
The DNA here is from genome assembly GCA_020740425.3 of Heterorhabditis indica. Classification (NCBI taxonomy): domain Eukaryota; kingdom Metazoa; phylum Nematoda; class Chromadorea; order Rhabditida; family Heterorhabditidae; genus Heterorhabditis; species Heterorhabditis indica. The sequence continues at coordinate 19,440 of JAJAVP010000461.1, forward strand.
GCAGAACTGATGTGCCCGAAAAAGGTGGGCTATTACGAATGTAATTAAGTGAATTTCAAGAACTATTTTCTACAAGTGGAGTTTACTTATTATTTTCGACTTTTTAATACCATACTTTTGAATACAAATCTCTTCACAAAGTAGATTGCACAATGAATGAGTTTTGACTACACAATCGACTGAAGTCAACTCACATATGAAAGGATTAGCTGAAAAACGATTCACCTTGGCATAAAATAACCCTGCCTTCACCTTATAAATTCTAGCATATCAGGAGGATTTAATCTCACATCGGTAAACAGTAGAACCATCATTTTGGAATATTCTGAACTTTAATTAATCGGTGGTGATATATTAGCATGTTCTGGTAGATAATTCAGAATAGTATCCATGTCATTCATCTATCATTATAAGGGACTAATATCATTTCACATTGATTTCCTTGAAAATAACTTATATAACAGATGTTTTTTTTTAAAATTCCAATCTTAACTAATTCCATAACTCACATTTTAAGACTTAGATTAATCATAGACTCTAATTGTAGACTTCTCTTCATCTAACCTTCATGCTCTAATGATTGATGTTATGAAAACCCATCTCGATTTGATCAAGGAGTTCAACAGGATGGAATGGGAATCCCTGAAAGATTGGAATGCAAATCTTACCGAACTAAGAACCAAGTATCGAGGAAATGCAGTTGAGAATTTAGAGAATGTTATAGGTAGAAGATTGGAAAGTTATAATAAAAAGTAGAGCGTTTCAACTACTTCACCATCTACATGTTTATAGAAAAGAATAACATTGTGTGCTTAAATTATTTGCTAGAAATGCCTGGT
>JAJAVP010000461.1:25881-44952 GCA_020740425.3 Heterorhabditis indica
TCTTCCCGAAAAATAGTACAGTTTATAGTGGACCATTTCTGAGAATAACAGCACCTATAACTCAGATGGATACCCCAAAAGTATCAGAAAAGACACCAAAAGACACATCAATAAATAAAACTTTGCAGCTTATTTACAAGAACGACAACAACGTTAAGAACATCTTGAAGTGGCAACCAGCACAATAGCACGGTGAGCATTGCCCGACCTTGTACCGTACAATAATTATTTGGTGAAAAACCCCGAATGATGATTATAGAACTAGTTTCAGTCAGCAGCAGTTTACATTCCCAACGAATGCAGCTACAACGATGATTCACGCAAACCATACCAAAGAGCCATTCAATTCTTTCATAACACATCAATGAGCTTAATATGAATCTAATTAATCCTAGGTTCTACTATAATCAAAACAATAGTATTGACTAATATATTTAACAAGAATGACTATGAAACAGTGACTTCGCATTAACAAAAGATTACTAGTCAAGTATTAGTGCCAATAATTCGGAGAGTTTTGCATTGATGGAGAAAATATAGAATGAAAATAAAGACAACATAAATAGCGGAGCTTCATTTAGACTACTGGCACCAACACCGCACTGTGACCCATAGTGATAAGAACCTGGATACTATCGTTGTCATGCCTTCGTGTTTGGCTTTTTTTTATAGCAAACTCTTGAGTGTTACGGGGAAAGTCTAAGACGTTACTTCTCGTTACTGACTAAGTATTAATATGATTCCCTAATATATCTGGTTAAGCAAATGTACAGGACTGAACAGCAATGTCACTTATAGAGAAGATACTGATGGTCCAACCATTTCCGGTGAGCATTATCGCTAGAAAGCAGAAGGTAGTTGACAATGACAAGGAAATATATAGCAAATAACACGAAAGTCACAGTTATGGGTTCTAGTCGAACAGTACCACCAGCAATTGAGAGCTATACAGAACACATCATCAGTACAAATATGTCAAAAGCCTCAACAGAACAGATTAGNGAACTAAATAAACACTACAGTCTCCGAAATTTAAAGGAACTTAGGAAATAAATGAAGTGGAGAACAGTTTTAGTGTGTGTATAATAAGTATGGTAGTCCCTGTTCTCTGTACGTATACGCCCTAGTTAAATTTTCGACTCAATACTAACACTAATATGAATTGCAAGAGATCATTCACCGAATGGTGGTAAATTGTTTGTTCAATATTTTCGTTTATGGCATTGAAATTTTAAAATACACATCCCGAGAGGTAGCAATCAAGCAAGAGAGTGATTATGACACCTATGTTTGCAAATTGAAATATGAAATCATCGAAACATGGTTTGGATGTAAATTAGAGCCTAGTTGTAACGCTTGTAATATTTCTTATACTACTGACCCTTTAAACTGCGTACCAAACAAACATCGAAAGTGTTCTCAAGCAATAGTCGTTGTTCAAGTGTGGAAAGTAACATTTATGTACTCTGGAAGTGTAACTGGCGCTGCGTATATGAATTGGCAATCTATCGATTTCCAAGATAACTTTCACTAAGTATGAATTAGGAGCCCACTAAACGCTAAGAGAATTTCTTTCACTTATTAGCTTTAAGAGTCAGGCTGAAGGGCATAGTAGGATTAAGGCCCCGATTCTAGGAAATATCTTGGACAAGCAAAATGCTAATAAACGAAGGATACATAAGCATGAAGTATTAGCTTGGTGTCGGTTCTCAGCGAGTATATCTCTACATATATCTCAAGGCTTAAATTTCAGTTTTCTAACGAAAGTTATGCATTCCACTATAATGTTCCCTTTATAATACATTGAATATAGTTCCAATCATTTAAAGAATTCAACAACACTATAGACGTAAGAAGTACTAACTGAGGAGGCAGAAGCATAGAAGTCTTCCAAACGAACCAACGAATTATTTATTAGAAACTGAGACAGCTACATGTCGCTTGTAGCACAGGTTGTTCTCAAAGCACAGAAATGTCCTATTTGTAAAACCTGCTAAAAGAGAAAAATACAAAACACAGTAAAAGGGATAACTGGTAAAAACAATTATATTAATCCACTTCATAAGTTCTAACTAAAACTACAACAATATATCACATAAATTCAGAATTGCCAAACTTTCTACTAGTACATCTACCACTGTGACAGCGAAAGCTGTTTATAACATATATTACTATTTATCTGCATCTCTACCTTTTTATTGAAATTGCTAAGCCAAATACCTACCAGGCATTTCTAGCAAATAATTTAAGCACACAATGTTATTCTTTTCTATAAACATGTAGATGGTGAAGTAGTTGAAACGCTCTACCATATATTTTAGATGATTAAAATTACATGAATTTACTTTTCGATTATGATTTTATTTCTTGAATTTCTCGTAAATAATTAAAAATTGAATATATGGGCATAGAATTCCCACGGATATTCGCATAATTTAATTATTTTCCTTCGAAGATCTTAGACAAAATGTCTGCTGGATTCAATGCACCTATTTAATTAACTAGCATGGAACATTAAACATACTATGATTTGACCAGTTTTATTCCGGATACCGTTATTACATAGCCACTATTAAATTTCCGTATAAAATTAATTTCGTAAAAACGAGCATATGTCAAAGATTATAAAACGAAACAAATAAATATTTTATAATAAATAATTCTGGATGTCACAGTACTAGTTTGAAGTATCCCGTGATAAATAATCTAATCTAAATAGACAAGGCACTTTGCAAAGTATTAAACAAAAAAAAAACAAGACATACAAGAAGAAACAATCTTCGTTCACTAACACCATAGCACAACAGCATTCAATAGATAGAACACAACAACAATTGTAATGAAGCAAAAAGGTCGAAATGGTTCGGTCAAATCACTGAAATCAACATGTGCATCTCTACCAACGACGAGCACTGCCCCAAGCTCCTCCTGCAGATCGAGAAGGAGCGGTTGCTCCACCCATATCCGGAAACTGTTCTGCGCTCCCAATATCAAGCTGTTGCCATGGCGCATTACTTATCTGAACCTTATTCGGGTTGACAACTTTGTGTTCTTCTTGCATACGAGGCGAAAGGAATTGATTCTGCAAAACGGCAAATGAGAAGTATAATCAACAAACTTTGAAACGTTTGGACTAACTCTGTCAGCATGTTCGAGCAAAAAGTCTTCTTCCTCTCTGCGTAGATAATCCATGCAATCATACACAGAGTCTTCGCTTTTACCAGCAATAACGACTAAATTTGGATCGGATGAATCACGTGGCATACGAATCTCAACTCCAAAGTCTTCCATCAACTATAAAATAGTGTTTATCATTCATACATAAATATATGAGCCATACAGTATGATACACATAGACCTTAAAATTCAAAACCCTGCCTTTTTGAGGTTCTTTCCACGTAATCCAATCATACGAGCATGAAAACGATGATCGAGTGCTATTTCCTGAGTAAACAATGAGCGAATTTCTTCGATCATGCCCTCAATCTCCGCTGCACAAGCACGTGCAGCAGCTTCATATCCTTTAAAAGTACACTATAAGTCCTACATATTTTATAATGTCTCTAAATTCAATGAAGTAATGAAGTAATTGAGGTAAATCAACTGCAAGTTACTCAAAAACATTTTTTCAATAAACGCTAAGAAATAAAAATTTATGAATGTTACACACCCTGGATGGTGATTTGATCGCATTTTTCTTCTCCACGTGGTAGACTTATCTGCACTTCATGCTTAGAACGGAGAGCATTAACCGTTACGCCTTTGGGTCCAATGACACGTTGGTGGTATTCGTTAGGTATTTCAATTGACATTTGGAATGAACGCAATTTCTATAAGAAAAGATTATGCTAAACTTAGACAATGAGAAAAACCTTGATTCATACCCTGTCTTCAGCTTGAGCTTCGTATTCTTTTATTTTCTTTCGTATCTCATCTAAAGCTCCTTCAACATTTGCGACTTGTCCGACAACAGTAATATTCTCAGAATCACTATCTTTTGGAATTGAGACATTTACATCATGGTCTTGCATCAACTTGCGGACCTAAAGATTCAAGAAAAATCAAATAGACATCTAAATATCCGAGTACCAAAAGGAGTTGTTTAAAACATATTATCATAAGAAGTTCTCATACAGTTTCTCCACCACGACCAATTAGAGCTCTGTGCATTTCGATAGGGACTGTAATGACCCTAGTAACGGGAACAATCGAAAGAAGCTCTTCCTTGGCGGCTTCGCAATTTGTATCACGACCCGATATTACAACTATATCAGCAAGAGTTACATCCATCTCGTCTCCATCTAAAAAGCGGTGTTAATCAAGGGAAATAAGTAGTAAAAAAAAACTACTAACCACGTCTTCTGTCGGGAAACCTAATTTGCACGCCATGCTTAGATTGAATATCATGGACTTTCTGTCCTCGATTGGCTAGCAGAGATCTATGGAATTGGGCCGCAATTTCCACCTGGATTGTCACTTGCTTCTCCTAAAATGAATACGTATAATATTCGTTACAAAATTTAAACTACTAAACTTACAATATCCTCAACGATTTCCTCGATACGTATTCGAGCTGACTCGGCGCACTGTTTTGATCCTTTGATGAGAACAGATGTTGAATCACTCCCAGCCTATAGATGTAAGTTAAAAAATAATAAACGAGGATTATATATTAAATTCGAACCTTAGGAAATGAAATTGTGACTCCACCATTCTGGTCTTGAATTTCTCTTAGAACTGCAGCGCCGCGAATAACAAAGTGTTTGTGATGTTTCGGATCAACATCAACCTTCAAATATATATATTTGTTCTAAACCATTATGAAAAACAACTGGGAATTTTGAAAATTAACCTTTATCTCAACAGTCTCATTCAACTGTTTCACTGCATCTTCTAATTCAAGCTTCACTCTTAATACATCATCTTTTTTACCAAGGAGATGAATAGTCTCCTTATCTGAATCATTTTCGCGAGGGAACATAACACGCACATCGAAGTTTTCTCGGATCTAAATATTGAAAAACTACAAATAAGCCTATTGTTATTTAAATATTTTAAGCATGCTCAGTCATACCTTATTTATTTTAGAGCCTCCTTTGCCTATAAGGAAACGATGGAACTCAGGCTTGGCTATGACAATATCCTCATGAAGATTGACTTCTTTGTCCTTAGCTAGGTCAGTCAACAATTTCTGCGCTTTTTCCACATCTTCCTTAGGCCCACGAATAGTTACCTAATACATTCATTTCATTAAATTATTCCCATAAAGAATGTTAATTCATAATATCTTAAATGAAACTAAACAACTATATCTTAAAGTATCAATTTCGAGATTTAATAAGGATGTACCTTGGTACTTTCACTCTTTTCAGCAGGAAACTTTATGTGCACCCCACCGCACTCATCTTGAATGTCCAAAATAAGACGGCGTCCTCCGCCCAGTAGACGAGATTGAACTTTTACGGGAATAACTACTTCGACAGTTACAATGCTTGCCTATATAAGTAAAATTTTATAATGTACCAATAATACAAATATAATAATATTAATATCTTTAAAACATACCAACTCATTTTGAATTTTATTCAGCTGTTCAATTGCCTTTTCCACATTTGCTTTCTTACCAGTTACAGCAATACGTTCTTCGCCCGAATCACCCTGAGAACAATTCTATTAAGGTACTACTAAAACTTTTGTAATTCTCCATAAAAAATATACCTCGGGTAGATCGATTCTTGTTTGAGTATCTTCCCTAATTTTCTTGATAGTCAAACCACCTTTACCAATAACGTGTTTATGAAACTCTTTGAATATAGGTACAGTCTGCTGGTAATTACTTTCGGCCTTAAGAAATTAGCCTTAACATTTTGAAAATTAATTTCAACAAAATAAAGAATTGAGTAACTGACCAAATCTTTTGCTATAGTTTGTAGTTGTTTATACACCTTGTCTACTTCAGTCTTATCACCACGAATATTAATGACGTCAGATTTTTTATTTACGTCAGGGAATGATAATACCTAGAATAAAACAGGTAATTTTTCAAAGAAATGTTGAAAAAACTATTTTTAACTTATTTAGTTTTTTTAAAAATATCTTGCTCACCACATTTGGATGCGCATCACGAATTTTTGCTATATTTTCACCTTTTGTCCCAATTATCATCTTATGTAAACGTTGTTCGATGATAATATCACGAGATTTTTCATTCTCCTGAGATTATTAGTGTTAAACAAAAACTAAAGGTATCATTACAATAACAATTTTCTAGAATAAAATGGAGTGTTATTGTGACTTACAATTTTAGAAACAATGGCTTTAATCTCTTGGACAGCCTTTTTTACTCCATCTTTCCTGCCTTCCACAATAATTTCATCCGAATTTGTTTGCTCATTTGGAATGGAAATTTGCACTCCAGACTCTTCCTTGATTTTTGATACTGAAATGGACTTGTTGGTATCATACCATTTGAAGCAAAAGAATAGACAAATATAAATAAAAAATAGGTAGTTTAAATAGTAGCACTACAAATATGATGAAAATACAAATTCCATTCGTACTGAGTGCGCCTCCTCTGCCAATCACATGTCTATGTAGAGTAGGATGAACTTTAACTTTCTCAATAGCCATCTCCTTTTCCAAACGAGCTACTTCAGTAGATAATACAGAGTATGCAGCCTGTAAACATAAAATAAGATCATAAAAAATAAGAACGCTGAAAGTCATCTGAACTGAACATACTTTGACTTCATCAGGCGAACCCTCTAGGTAAATAGATCCAGCATCCTCAAAATCTATTTGAACCTTACCACGGTTCGGTACCAAAGCCTAAATAGCGAAGAGTTATAGGAATAAATTGCTCCCTATTATTCATTCATTTTCAACTATGAACAAGGAGCTCACTTACATTACATAAGAGCTGAAACCCTTAAGGTATCATAGTCAATCTTAAACAATGCTAATTCTAAAGGAATGCAATTTAGTGAACTTCTCATTACTATAATACTATCGGAATAAATAAAGCCCACAGCAAAAGTTGCATAGCTATAGATACTATTAGAATGCTAATCAGAAATAACTATACAAGATATCTTTAGGTTATATATAAACAATAAAATCTAAATCTAACCTGTAATGTGGAACCCTTAGGTCCAATAATATGTTTATGTAGCCAATTTGGAGCTTGTATTTGTTGGGTGATGACTGAACTAGCCTTCTGATATACGAGAGCCAATGCCTCGCCTAATTTAGAAGGATCGCCGCGAAGCGTGATAGTGTCCGAATTTTCGTCTTCATTAGGTACCTGTTACAGGATATTTATATTTATACTATGTGAATACATTAGAAAAATTATAAGAGTAAGCTCCTAGAAATTTATCACCTGCATTAAAGATAAGGCTTAGAAGAGAAAACTTATTCAAGTAATCAAGGATATAATCAGAATGATAGACAAACTTCGACAGAAACTCCAGTTTCCTTAAGGATTTCGTGTAGACCACGACGTTGTTGACCTATTATATAGCGATGTTGTGCACGAGCCACTGTACATGTCACTGACTTTGCCGTAGCTTGCTATAAAAAAAAATAAACAAAGCAACTTTTTCTTTAAAGATTTCATATATTCTAAAGGAAAACTTTTATCTAACCTTGTCAGCAATAATGCCACGAATAACAGCTGCTGCTTTATGAACCCCATCCTTCTCACCGGTTATAACAATAACCTGAAATTGCATGAAAATATAAGCAAAATATTTTAAACTTTCTAAAAATAAATTTACAAAAACTGAATGGAAAATGATACCTCATTATTTGCCTGGCTTGGAGGGATATTGATCTTTGCACCAGTTTCCGATATAAGTTTATCGTATGTCTCGTTAAACGGCCCTCTCACAAATGGATACAGATTTCGAGGGCAAACAATATGTTCTTGAGCCAGCTTCGACTGAAAACACAAGCAATTTATATCAAATTAATTTTTTCCCTTTGTATCATTCCACATCTGCAATACCAATCTATTTATACCCTAACCTTGATCAGTTTTTAAAAAAAATATTATGTGTGAATAAGAAGTCCCCTAGGATCATTAACACTTCGTATATAAAAGGATGATTTAACTACTTCTATAGTATTTGTATGTCTGTGTTGTACCCGATATAGTTTGATAAGTGCTGAGTAATTGCTACCATTAAATGATAAGCGAGTACATGTCAATCATAAGATATCTGTAAATAGGGTATTCAGCCCTAAAAACTGCAAAAGAGAACTAAAATATAAAAAATACGAATCAAATAACTTATTTGGCTCTACAACTAGAGATATAATTGCATCTTACCTCTCTATCAGATATAGATCTGATATAGGCCACAGCTTTTTCAATACCTTCTCGAGGACCAACTATTTTTATTGTTTCAGATGGAGTATCTCTACTCGGAATCGTAATTCTACAGTTAGAATCTGCTTCTAGTTGACGTAAAGCAGAACCCTCTTTTCCTGAGAACAAAATATTAACCCACATAATTTAAAAGTAGTACTTATCTAACGCTATACCTAACTTAAACATAATTCGTTACCTATGAGCTTTCTGTGATGGTCTTTCGGTATGTCAATCTCACGATGGGCCTGTGTTTGCAGATCACGGACGAGACGAGCTCGCGCTTCTTCGACCTTGCCACGGAGTCCCTTGATAACCACTGTCAATGCACCGTCTTTCGATTCACTTAGTTCAATTCGAGTTCCTGAATAATAACCAAAGAATAGGAAGAAAAATGTCCTCAAGCACCTATCTGTCAGTTGCCTGCACAATCACTCACTATCCAACATATAACCGTAAAAATTTACCGGTAGCCGCAGCAATAGCCTGACACTTTTTGTGTTCCTCGCTAGTATTCCCAAAACTTTTCACCTTATTGGCGCGCTCATCCGAAGCCAAGATAAACGACTGCGAAAAATAGTGTTTACTTAATGTACGCTAATGATATCATATTAAAGAATACCAAATTAATTATACCTCACTAATTAATGAATATCTCAACATTACTGTAAAAAAAAATTTGTAGTATATCGTGCTATATGAAATATACCTGGACAATCTGCTTAGAAGCTACAACGGGACGTGACCAAGCACCAGTAGTTTTAACAACGTTATTAATTGGTGCAGTATCAGGCAATTTAGGAAAGTCGGTACAGTAATCCATTTGAACGACGTCTGCAGGTTGCTGAGGTGTAGATGTCGCTGAGGTTTCCGGTTCACCTTTGAAATATTAGATTATCCAAATTCCGAGTGTAGAAAGCCCAAAGTTTAATGGATAAAACATATTGTACACTATCGGCAAAGTATTACATAGGTATATGTAATAAAGCAAACATTAAAAGTGTTTGTATTTTATATTATATGTTCTAGCGCCAGATTTCACTCATACAAAATATTCTTATGAGTTCCGTTTACAGTACAGTGAAATCCCCTTGACCTCGAAAGTTCTGCATTGATTGATTGTGCATTGGTGCGGCGAACGCGCAACAAATCGCCGCTTGCTAATAAAAACCGAGCAATCGACCTTGGAGACATCAAATCGAACTCCGTATAAAATAAATTTAATATATCTGGGTATTGATAGCTAAACATATACATAAGTATGCATTAAAATAAGTTCTCATGTACAGAACCTGGACTAGCCATAAATTAGAACAAAAGTAAACAATTTTGTAGGAAAATAGATACATATACTCATATAGATCAGCTTAGCGTAATGTAACACTAATTCAGAGATTACTTTATACAGTCATAATGATAGCTAGAGTAGGCAGATAATATCCACTTATTGGTCAATTTTATGGGTGGTATTAACACCAAAACATACCATTTGTAAATCCGTTCGAGTGTCCGTTCTGTTCATATCCATGTCCGTTTTCCATGACTCGTATGGGAAAGAGGGGCTGTACCTGGCCTGTTCCGTAGGACTGAGAAAAGAGACCGATAGACCGAACTACGTCGAGCTAAGACCTAGAAAAGTATTTATTGAATTCTAAAAAATCAGGATCTTTTTGGTCAAAAATAAAAACACAGAAACAACCAACGACAATAAAGACAAGAACTAAACAATACATAAGAATAATGGTGTTACAAAAGAAGATATGTGCCTAGGAAAATAAAATTTTTAAAAATAAGCACCATACAGACCAACAGTTACTAAATCACTATATAATACAGAATGAAGTAAATGACATAAACGAAAAAATAGCACGACAATATAACGAAATAGGGTCAGGCGTTCCGTGTTTACTTCCCAGCCTACCCAGCCTAGCACTGACGGTCAACTGAGTCATAAGCAATGTGGAACGCCACATCTAACAGGATAAATCAAACTTATCAAATCATGAAAATATTATCTATATTTATCCTATTACGGAGAAAGCCATTTTCATAGTTATTATTAGGAGTATTTAATAAATACCAGATAGTAAACTTAATGTCAAAGAATACAAATACTCCCATACACGTTTTATAAAACTAACATAAGTTCAATTTAATTGTAATAGGTTAGAAGCAAACGAATATACGTGTCACACCGCTAAGACTGCAGTAAAACACTATCGGCCGAGCTACACAAATTTCCGCCGCGTGGCAATGTGACGGCAACGTATAAAACCAAACACAACAGGGTGGATGAGCCTTGCAAATAACTAATAGAAAATAAAACGGTATAATAAATTTGCCACTTTATGTGAGGTAAATCTATTACAGAAAAAATGATATCACTTTTAAAAAAGAATTAGTTCACTTTACAATGAGCTGCAACATAAATTATAAAACTCTTATAGTTCTAGGCATACTTCCTCCCCAAAAATAAGATACTTGCAAAAGTAATAAAATAGTTATAATCAAAATTAAGAGCCTATTCTAATTTCGATGCGATTGTAATTCCAGCACAACTACGACGTGGCATATGTGTAGAAAGTTTCAGCGCATTATAAAACTGTTTTTTAAACAAAGTCTGCAGTTACTGATACTATCAAAGTTCTACATGATATCTTAAAATAAGATTTACAGGATAAAAATCAAAATATGTTCGACCCCACATCTTAGTACTCATTATATTGTGTAAATTTAGAATTTTAAAACATGAGTTTAAAAAATCGAACACTGCTAAACTAAACATTAAAAAATCTTCAAACGAGATGAGGAAATGTAGTTCTGCTATGAATTAAGAACATTCTATCGACTGAGCGCATTAAGTAGGGTTCGTTATTAAAGGGTTATAACAGGGTACAGTAAATGAAATGATTAAGGGACTTAAGACGAAAATGACAACATAGTTATCAACATCTGGCACGTATAATAAATTAGCTTATACATTGTAAATTTTCTCTAATTTTCAAGTTATATGTTCTTTATTATAAGTTTATGGAATTATTTAACTAGCAGATTACTTCATCAATTACTATAACAAATTGCACGTTTACTTTAGGTATGTTTCATGTATATTTACACTTCTCAACTATAGCTTTTATTATTTACGATAATGTAAATAATAGCAGTCCTATTTCTTATCGAGAATACATTTTAGCTAAGAGAATGGAGGGCGTTAAACGAAATCCAGATTTAAATGTTGATGATCTTCAATCTGATTTTGATTATCAGAGTGAAACAGAAAGGAAGAAGCGTAGGCGGACAGATTTTCTGGAGAAAGAGCATTTAGAGGAGGTGCATATTGTGCGAAAGTTTAACCAATTTTCCGTGATTTGTTGTGATTATGGACTATACCTCTTAGGACAAACCAGGTCGCGATGAAGCTAAGCACTGGTTTCAAGAAGAACATGGACGTGTACATAGGTTAGAATTAATGCCCTCTTTTGAAGTAAAAGTGATAAGACAATTTTACATGCACTAGATGTATAGTCTAAAGTTGTTAATTTGTAACGAGATTAAATAAGAATATACTTTATTACTTGTGTAACAGGCAAATGTCTCGTTTGATGGCGATGGATGCCTACTCTCGTCATAAAGAGATGATTAATTTATATTACTTATCTTATCCTGGTGCTACAAAATTACTACAGAGAAACACTTCCACTGATCGTACAGATTACGATGTTCTTAAGGTTTTATTTTAGTTTGTTTCGAGTTAACCTAGGGAAAATAACAAGCATCATAATTTTGCACAATCTTCCATATTTTCTAGGATAACCATAAGTTTTTGTGGAGTGAAAAAGAGGAAGCAGCAGCATCATCAAATTGGGAAACTCGTATGGCGAAGAAATATTATGACAAACTATTTAAAGGTTGTCGAGTGCATTGTATTGTATTTATAAGTCCAAGAAAAGTAAACGTTCATAACATTATATACATAATGAGAGCAGCAGATGCTATATATTTTATATATTTTACAGAGTACTGTATAGTTGACTTGACATACTTCAAAAAGAATAAAGTAGCTATGAGATGGCGTGTTGAAAAGGAAGTTAAAAATGGGAAAGGACAATTTATTTGTGGGAACAAGAAGTGTAATTACTCGGAAGATCTGACTAGTTGGGAGGTAAATTTTATTTTATTTGTCCATTATTCTATTGCAATGAATATTTTTTACGACAATGTTTTTTATATTCGCTTTTAATATTTCAGAGCACTTTTTAAAAGTTAAGGGCTTTGCTGGATAGGTTTGGCTTTTACATTGTAAATAACGATGGACACTTCTCATTTAGGTTAATTTTGGCTATGACGAAGCAGGATTGCGTAAAAACGCTCTGGTGAAAGTAAGATTGTGCTGTCAATGTTCAGAGATGCTAAATTATGGATCCCAGAAGAAAAAAGTTGAGAAAAGAAAGAGAAGGCGATGGATAAAGGAAATAAATACTGGTTTACCTGAACCTAAGGTCTCCAGCGATAATAATGAACGTACGTATTTATGTGGTTGAACTATATAATTTTGGTGCTTAAATTATAGCTTAATGTTACAGAGGAAGAATCAACATCTTCAAAAGCTACCTCATCAACTGAAGATGTATGGACAGAACCTGTACAAGAAATAACACGAACTGTTGATGAAGACATCGATGATTTTCTCAATGAATTATTTGAGTAATAGATCCAGTCATTATATAGCAAATTTGTGTATAATCCTATTATGATATACCGTTTCAATATTTTATCATTAATGATATGTACCTTTTATTTGAGTAGTGTTATATTTGCATATAGTAGATCATGTTTCTAAAGATTTGTTGTTATATTTATCTCTTAGGATGTTTTTTTCTGGTATGAAAGGCGAATTGTTTGAATATGTAATTATTGTTCATGTTATGTACTATAGTATCCTACATGCGTTAATAAATCGCCCTATAAGATGTGTACGAAAATGATGGATTGACAAATTTGTCCGAATACACAAATTGTGTCGAAATCTCATTCAAAACGGTGGAAGAAATTTACATTTCTGATAAATTATTGTTGGCTCCCATTAATGCATGGCATTACCCTTACAAATAATTGACTATGTAACGAATCATAAATGTCTGCATTCACGTAAAAGGGCTAGTTTCTAGTTAATTAAAGGTTTGCTCACAATTATTATGAAGATGAGGTTGTTCTTAAATAAAAAATCAGTTAGAAAATTTAACCCTCGATGTTACCTTACCTCACCTGGGATCGCAAAGTGTATTCACCAATACTGTTATGCTTGACTATGCTAGTAACCCATGCACCATTGGTCTTATGCTAGACTCCAATATACTATCTAATTATTTATTCAATATAAAATAGAAAAAATAGGTTACATTTCTACCTTAGTTAATTGTGCACTTAGTTCCTTATCCCTTCACTACAAATCTAGATATATTGCTAATAAAGCGTCGTGATTCGCGGCTGGCAACATTGAGTCCCGAAGGGAATGGCGTAATAACCGTCATTAGATGGCTCGTTTGGATAAAACATTTTGGACATTTTATCTCACATGAGATCTACGAGAATATGATTGTGAAGGGTGCGAGCAATTGGCTTGGTGGACTAATATGTTTAATAATATGAGACGACTTACAAATATTTTGACTTGGGGAATTCAGTTAAATTCTCTAATAATTACTACATTTTTAAAAATACTAGGATGTATATAACCAGCCTTTCAGAGGATATTTAATATTTATAATAGTTGTTTATGACCTTTTAGTTATATATTTTTTGAAAAATCTTTTAAACGAACTATCAATGTGAAAATAGTTGACCAGACCAAATTCTATGGTATGCTAGCTGTCATCTCTGATTATTCGATCATAACTGTGTAGTGAGAGGTCATTAGCATAGCACGATGACAGGGTCTGTCAAGAGAGTGCGCGAAAAGCGACAGTAGACCCAAGGGATAGACAGATCAATCTAAAACGAGAGTGAGATAAGTAAAATGGAAGGAAATACTGAAAAATGAAAGAAAAAAATATTGTATTAAGCACGTAAAAACACTTGAAATTGAATTTATAGAAAGTTTTTTTTAGTGTTATATGGATATCAATTTTGGTAGTTTAAACTCTTTGCTAAATGAACTAAATTTTTTTGGCCATTTAGCTGTGGTATTTTTATCGTTTTATATGAACTGTTAATGAATTCTCAATGGCAAAGTTGTTGTGGACATTTACTAATAATATTCAAATGAGAAGAACAACATTGAATATGTAGTTTACCGAAAACTTAAAACATTGATAGAAACCATTTTATTCAAAGTTCCTGTGATAATAACTGTTAACTAAAAATTAGTACTAGTTGTAAATAGCTAGAAAATTAGTGATACCATGTAATATTCTATTTTCTATCCCAGACTAAAATGTGGTCTTCTTTTATTTCGATTTTTTTCATATTTAACACTAACTTTGGAAGCATAAACTTTTTATATGATTAAGGATTTTTCTGTTTAGGCTGCATTTGTCAGTCAGGAGAACAAATTCATATTTATATGAAAATGGGCCAGAAATGAATTGAGCCCTTGGAATGAGATGAGCTAATGCGTGCATGGAAATTGGCTTATGGTGCATATGTATTCTATTTCGGCTTCATTTAAATAATTTCTTAGATCCCGAAAATTGAGAAGCGCAACTGGTTGACAACGGAAATAGGAACTTATCCCTAAATCGTTGAATATCAGAGGACGAATATTAAATCATTATTATTATTTCTTTTTATGACTGTTATTTGGAGATGTTAGTACACTTTTCTCTGAAATCAACAGATTCTGGAAACAATTTTCAAAGAAAAAGCCTATTTTATTATGAGAATTAATTTCTATGTATTCACCTATTACTGCAACATTAGAGACATGGTTATATTGGTTAAAAGAATAATATTATAATTGCTGACAGCATTATTACTTTTAGTAACGATGAAATTTGTTATTTGCATTTACTGATAGTTATGAAAAATTATGTATATAAGAACTATAACTGTAGCACATATCCACATAATAAATACACTGGTTCCCTATCTTTCCTTTTATTAACATTGTTATGATGAAGTCTGGATCGTCTGTTGCGCAATGGTTTCGAGGCGATCCATCACATACTCTAGGGACAAATCCTTCGCATGTTAATTGCTTGTTGATTCTACTGACTCCGCCTAGTTCTAGTAAGTCTCCGCCTCTTCTCGACGCCGATTGGTTCAATTGACAGCTTACTAGAAATTAGAAATAATTCTGACTCCAAGTCACTTTGAGACTTGGGCTACGGTATACAATTTTATTATGTTTTCAAATGTTAGTGTACATGATGTGTGGAATGAATATTGGAAACAGCAACTAAGTATCACAGGTTAGTGATACAATTTATCTTGCATTTCATTTTTATATATTTTCCGAAAGCATTTTATAGTTTTCTTTTTTTATGACACTTAAAGTATATTCTTTTAGCTCTCACTCTTCCTCAGGAGCCTATTGAAGGACCCAGTGGGTCTTCACGAAGTTCAAACAGTACACCAGAAGCCCTTAATAGCTATTCTACGCAAGGTGTTTTTAGCATTTCATCATACTTACTTTTGAAATTATGCAAATCTCTATTTTTGAACTAAATTTATTTCTTGTTTCTTAGATAATATCCTAGATCTTTCACCATCTGAGAGTGCTGCTGCGAAACGTCGTCGTACTCGCACCAACTTTTCGGGTTGGCAACTAGAAGAATTAGAGAGTGCTTTTGAAGTTAGTTACATATTTGATTCCTTTTCAGAATAAGAGATATCCATAATGATTATGACGTTTTTTTTCTTTAATTAACCATCAAAGAACTGCGCATTCCTAAGCGTTTTCATTGATGGTGATAAACTGAATTAATAAGATCCTTACATATATAAACTATGTTGAAATGAAAGGCTTTTAAAAATAAATACTCTATGTATGGATTTATTGAAGAATGCTAGTATTAATTAAGCCCAAAAGCAACGATTAAATAATTTGTATTATTATACCTAAATTATGACTTTAAACATTCAAAATGTATTTTGTTATACCTAATAGATTATATTTTTGAATAATATTATTAAAAAGTCGCAGTAAAATTTGAAGGAAAGAAATGGCCAAAATCTTCTGAATATCTTAACAGGAGTCAAAGGAAATTACTTATTTTACAGGCAAGTCATTACCCTGACGTATTTATGAGAGAAGCACTAGCAATGCGATTAGATCTTCTTGAAAGCAGGGTACAGGTGAATATAATTTATAAAATCTAGAAAATTCTGTGTACCTCTAAATAAAACATGAAAACATCTCCAATCCAGATCGTTTATTAGATGTCCATATACAACGTAGGTAATGTGACATATGCTCTGCCCACTTCTTTGACTCTTTCATCTTCTTAAAGTGTAGTTTTAGCCGCAATTCCCACATGGGTGATTATCTACGACTATTGGCTAGAATCTTTCTAAGCAGCCTAAATTAGCGAGATGTTAAAACCGTAGTATAGTCAGAACGAAAAACCGCGGAAATTGACATCTACCGTATTCATTGACTTCCACTGGGAATTCATAACGTTTAGTTTGTTTATCATTTTGTGCCAATGAGATAGGCAGGCAGACCCAGCAATCAATCATCATTCCCCAGGGCTAACAATATAGAAAACTACGGTGATATTCTAAGAGTTTATTAATCAATATATTACGAAATTACTCTTTCAAAAATATAGTTTCTAATTTTTAAGTTTCCATTATATTTGAAAAATTCATATTGCAGCTTTTGATTAGACACCACTTAGTAACGAGTTTTTTAAACAACTTTAACTTAAAAATTGGTTCCAAAACAAATAGAGCTCAGAATCCTATTTGCCGTGCGCAAAGATATCCTATAAATGATTGCCACTCATGTATCTTAGCCATCCAAAATTAACAAACGACTTAGATAAGGCTAGACGAATTCATTGTCGGATGTGGTGGATGGGAAGAAAAACAATCGTTTGCACTGGGAAGAACACACGGCAGATTATTCTTCTGCTATTCTTATAGTTCAATTGTGTCAACAGTACTGATTAAGACAAATTAATCCTACTCCTCACTTTTTTGGCTCGTTTTAAGAAAAGCTAAATTAAATATGAAATAATGTTATGAAAAAACGTTCATTTTTGGGTTCATCTTATAAAGCATTCCTTATCGACTAGTGAAAATAATGTTTTTCTCTTCCCATTTCACTAACAACAGATTAAACGTTTGCTTTTCTCCTTATTTGTTTACCAACTGTTGTAATCGTACAGAAGTTAAAGTAATTGTCAAATGATTAAAAATCACAATGCGTATTGAAGCAATTATCAATCTTCATGTTTTAAGGTATGGTTCCAAAATAGAAGAGCTAAGTGGAGGAAAAAGGAGAATACAAAAAATTCAGTATCCAAAGAAGAGCAGTCGATGAAGTCGGATGGACATGATTTAAATTCTGTAAGAAGAAGTGTATGTGAGAAGGAACTTATGAGAAATAAGTGCTTATGGGAATATAAGCTTTAGAATCGCGACTGTGGTGCATTCTCTATTGATAACCTATTAGCCGCTAGTCGTGTACCCAGAGGCAGACGACCTAATGCCAAATACCCACGCGTTCAGGTTAGGATTGAATGACGATGTTTTTAGAACTTAGAAATAAAACTTCAAGCGTTCTCCTAACTTCATGATTTCAGGCTTGCAAGAACTTGTCACCATTCATGCTTCCTTTATTCCCAATAACTCAGCCTGCTGGGCGTACCATTAAAGATACTTCACCTATAGCATCTGGATCTCGCAACGACTCTTCGTGACACTTCTAAGCACATGTTCCTAGCAGAATCTCTTTTTTGCTCTTATAACTAAAATACACACATTATACTTTTCTTAGCACCCATAATTTCAATTTTGCTATAATTACACAAAGTTCATGTTATTATTCAAGAAATAATAATAGATCTGTTTTTATTAACGTTGAGATCTCTCAATTTCTTAGTGTACTAAAAAACTTCTATTTTTAAAGTGTGTTTTTTTATCATGCATCACTGCACAATAATTTGGTTCTAACCACATGAAACCATCTAGACAATGCTTTTCAAATTATGAAGAAATAAAACTTGATTTAACTAAAATCACTTGGAAATATAATTCTAATTCAGAACTAATTAAATTAACATATATATATATTTAAGTACATTATTGAAGAACATATATAACGATTTTTAAAAACAAGAGCTTCAAAAAAATCTTGTTTCAATTAAGCTTCTTGAAAAAAGTGATAAAAGTTCAATGTCCAATATGACATTTAAAAAAAGTTTATAATACAATTTATTAATCAGAATACAAGCTATCGGCTTTCACCAATCCTTCTAAAGACAAAGCAAGTTTGTTCATTCAAGATGAAATTTTGGAGTCTGGAGGTAACGAATTCATTGAAAGCATTTTGAACTGCTGCTCGGTCTTTGAAGACATTTTCTCGTAGGAAGTTGACGAGATGTTTGAATAAGTGGTAGAGAGATCTTGAGAATATGGTGGAAGAGGTAGAGTTTCATAAATGGCTGTGTTTATTACCAGACTTTATTAGATATCGTAGAAATAATTCAGGCCGCTTTGTATGTGATAAGCCTCCTACGCTCATCTACTTAATA
>JAJAVP010000462.1:19751-34766 GCA_020740425.3 Heterorhabditis indica
GAGACTTGAAACTTCAGCACTTAATTAGTCAGATAGCTATAGTTGTTCGAAACTCCAAATCGCCATTTTGAGCCGAGATTTCTCTCGAGAATTATGAGTGGTGTCGCTTTCATCTTTTCTAAGTTTTCAAAACAGTGGGCAATTGTAGAACAATATAAATAACTAGTTTAGCACTTATATTCAAGGATTATACACAAGTGAATAAATCCAATTATTACACTAGTTNTGTGAAGCTGCTGTCACTGAAGAGCTTCCAAATATGCAGTGAAAAGCACTTCCTAAGTACATACATAGTCCCTCTGATAAATATTCGTAGTTGTGCTGTGTTTAGGGCATGTTCTTGCCAACGACTTAGCAGCATCTGTTTATCTCAGATGTAACGACGTGTGGAAGTAGCGCTTAGATGAAATGTGTGATTATCATTTTATATATTAGTGCAACGGCTTGCGATATTTAGTTACTAAGGACTTTGAGTATGTTTGACTAATAAAATCCAGTATATCCAAGCGAAGAACATTGCTAGTGGCGGTGACTCTCTGCTTGGCTGGCCTCTGCAATATGCAGCCCTTCCTACACCACCCACCCCATACCCCAGTAGTAAGGCGAATCCGGTAAATTTTAAATGCTTTGGTAATATTATCTTTATTGTGCCATAAATATGTATGAGAACTATGTGCTAGTTTTGTAAAGTAGATTTTGTCTGTCATGTCGGCATCAGGTTACGAAACATATTTCCTCATTTTAAATAGATGTTTACGATAAGACGTTGTGTGCAAACCCTATACAAACGTAAAACATAGTAGATCTATTCCGTTGTAGAGTTAAAAAAACATAATATATTTATAAATAATTTTTTACGAAAAAGTTTTCCACATTTTTAACAATAGGAAAATAGCTATGAATGGTTGTTACATAACTCACTGATAAAAGAGTGGTCCTCCAATCCGTTCTTCCCCTCTAAGCCAATAGAGAGTGAAGGACGAAGGACTCTCAATGGTACACGTTAGATTAACATCCTAAATTTAAAAAAGTAAGATGGCTTTATCCGCCTTCCGAGATGCCTATGAATAACAGCTTGAAAGATACTGCTTCACAAGCAAAAAGCGTTTAATCGTNGGATAAATTTGTGTTGGTTACCTGATTAGCAAAGGCGACTGTCGATGGAGTCATGTACGCTCTTGGACCGCCTATGTTAACACTTCCAATGGCGGTGGAAGCAATGCGTTGGAATTCAAAGTCCTGCAAAATTTCATTGTGCAACTACTAATCCGATGAATACATTTGAACGGTAAAGTCACCAAATAAATGTGAAGTGAGGGATGGACCTATGTGAACAAACAAAAGCTACGTGAAGTTTAACCTAGGTAAAAAAAAAGATTTGATATATAAATAATCCACATCCTCATCAACGCCTTTCACTCGCACAAAGAATAATCCCTTCGGAGGAACAAATGGGCNTCCGGGAGGTATAAGTCCAGTCATATTCACGATTAAATAAGTGTTCTGATTGGCCACAGGACGAGGTCGAGACTTAAAATAAGTATATAATTTTAAACAAATTCTATTTATTATATGTAAGTCTGTTTTCAAATAGATAAAAGCGACGAAATTGTGCAGTATTGAATCTCTGTGCATAAGGTTTAACTGGTTCTTCAAGATCACAAAGTGGTTATGCAATGTACTGTGTGAATAACTGACCAATTCAATTCTGCCCAGTGGTCTAGAAGCGAATCCGTACTTAAAGTCGATTGTGCCATGACCAAAAATACGGATGGTGTGCTTTAATCGGGAGTTTGTGATTACCTTAAGCAGTAAATGTTAATGAAGAATTATCTGCAACACTATAAGCCGTGTTTATTTTACGTGTTTATGCATGTCATCCTACTCAATTCTAGGAACTTAGTGCAAGACGTGGATATTAGACAAGAATTTTCAACAAATCTTTCTTACCTGCCATACTCCCGGTTGAGGATTTTTTAGTCTAATTAGCTTTACATTCTTTAAATCGATAGTCCCACCTTCTTTACCATAGATATTTTTGTCGACTTGCCGTCCTGTTATAAATAGATAAACAATTTTGGAAATTGGATGCGAATTTATCACATAGTAAAATCGTTTTAAAATTTACCATTAACGCCACCTATCCAGACTAGTAACATTTATTCTGCTTCTAAGTTTCGATGTTAAACTTACGGAATAATCAAATCTAATGGGTTAGGTTTAAAGAATNTAAAGAATTCTGTTTGGAGGTTCACTGTAACATACAAATCTTAGATATTGCTTAGCATGCAAATTAATCGACTGGAAGTACTAGAAGGAGACCCAAAAGCGGTAGGAACTGCGTAACCAAATAATTATGGACTCAATGACGATTTCCACATCAATACGGCTTGAAGTCCCGGAAACAAACTCTTCATAACAAGCACGCTGTTAGTGGAGTATAGTCCATCTTTGGTGATTTGTGCGAGCGATTCGGCCTTTTCTACGAAAAAATAAAGGAATTTTCGGAATATGCTTAGTGACCTGTAACTGGCACCAATCAACTCATAAAATAAGGAGTTTTAGGCTGTACAGGATGGTAATGTAAGGCATAAGCCTGAAACCGCATATTCATTAGAAAATTGTTCTAGGCTAAACACTTTCACTGATTGATAACTGTCAGGTGTCCGACCACACAAAAAGTACGCGCTGTTCAGAGAGGTAAATGATGGGATGAGAGAGATCGTTGCACTCATTTAATAGATTTCAGGTAACAATTTTGCACTTTTTAAACGGTTATATTTTACACACAANTCCGATACATTC
Source organism: Heterorhabditis indica (assembly GCA_020740425.3). Taxonomy (NCBI): domain Eukaryota; kingdom Metazoa; phylum Nematoda; class Chromadorea; order Rhabditida; family Heterorhabditidae; genus Heterorhabditis; species Heterorhabditis indica. The sequence goes on from JAJAVP010000462.1 coordinate 22,557, forward strand.
CATATAAATTGCTAAGAATAACGATAAAATATGAAAATTTTGACCGATTTTCTCATCTCAACTATTTCTGCGATGAATGAATAATACTTTAGCGAAAAGATAATATGATTTGCTCAAATACCTAATGGATCTTTGAGAGTTATATCTAAGACTTCTTCATCATCCTTATCACCAGAGAGAGATAAAGTCAGCTCAGTCATGTGCTGATCTACGGGGACACTTTTGACAACGGTGCCTCCACGATCCCGAACCTCATAAAGAACGTGAACCTTAATAAAAAAATATTGCCAGTTGGACTTTTGTCATATACTGAGCATATATCAAACTGCTTAATATAAACTTTCCCAAATATTGTTAACTTCTGAAGGACTGTAATTTAGATGGAAAATTTTATCACACATTTTATCACAGTTATTTCTCCTGACGTGTCACGCTTTAACTGAGGGTGATTGCAGCACTTTCGACTGAAAAATTGCTTTAACATTGTTCCGAATATGAATGTTCTGCAACGCGCGCACGTAGTGTTCCTCGGACTGAATCACGTCACACCACTCACCTTCTTTTGTTTAACAGCGTGTCTCACATATTCCAGCACAGTCGACACAAGTGAGAAGAGCTCTACTTTTTGGAGTTTCCATATTGATTACGCCGTTGTTGCGTTGAAAATTCCGATCATCCCAATTCGTTCTAAGTATAAAAACCCCAAATGTGTGTTAGTGTTTTAAATGAACTTGACATCGGGAAAACTCAGTGCAAGTATAGTTTGCTATTTGCACATTTTAAACACCCACCACAAAACAACATTAGAATTTGTAACGATGTTGACATCGTCTTAAAATAATCACTTAGCATCTCACTTGTCCAAATGAAGCTGCCGCAATTTTNTCACTCTTCTCGAGATGAAAAACCTCAAAGGATATTGATTACGCCGTTGTTGCGTTGAAAATTCCGATCATCCCAATTCGTTCTAAGCATAGAAAACCCCAAATGTGTGTTAGTGTTTCAGATGAACTTGACATCGGGAAAACTCAGTGCAAGTATAGTTTGCTATTTGCACATTTTAAACACCCACCGCAAGACAACATTAGAATTTGTAACGATGTTGACATCGTCTTAAAATAATCACTTAGCATCTCACTTGTCCAAATGAAGCTGCCGCAATTTTNGATTTCCATTCCACTTACCGCTGGTCCAATGCACGGAAATAGAACAAGAAAGAGTTTTCGTACTGTTGTGTCAGGTTGGGAAACCATTTCTCAGAGGCAGAAATATTCTACCTCGTCTCTGTCTGATTTTGCTGCACTGGTTTATTCTGCGGGCTAGTTCATCACTCCCGTTCCCAACAAAAAGACCGACTCCCAACCAAGAGTTATAAATCACACTTCTCAATGTGNATTTTCTCGTATGTCCTAAAGCCAGGATGGGTTCGATTTCCACAGTCGCCAGTCATTACAAATACTACCTAAATAACACTTATTGAAAAATAAGTCGGACTTTTGGTTATTATAGTTCCGTAATTAAAGTTGTTACTGAGATTTCCATTCCACTTACCGCTGGTCCAATGCACGGAAATAGAACAAGAAAGAGTTTTCGTACTGTTGTGTCAGGTTGGGAAACCATNGGCTAGTTCATCACTCCCGTTCCCAACAAAAAGACCGACTCCCAACCAAGAGTTATAAATCACACTTCTCAATGTGCTCACTAAATGTCCCATAAAAACACTAATTTGGAATTTCAAACATTTGATATGTGGAGGTTGTCGGCCGATTAATTTCTCACTAATTTTTAACGTACTAAATTTCTGTTTAGATAAATGTGTTTGGATATTCTAAGCATTGACCGACCGAGCTTTGTTTCTCCTGGATCATGTTGAGGACCTCATTCTCCAAATGGTAGTCTTTCGACCTCGTATCAGTGAAAACGTAGATGAAAGATGATGGCAACGAGATTTCTAGCGCCTTTTGAATGCCTGATAAGAACGATTGAAATCTATGTCCNTAGTATTGTTAAAGATTATTAAACAACGTCCTGTACAAATAATACTACGCGATATTTTTCAGTATATTTTGGTGAACAAGCCCTACCTTAAAAAAAGAGCACGACACTGCTATTAGCATATTCTTCCAAATTAGTTAAGGAAATGAGGCCACTTAAAGTGATGAAACTATTTCACAAAGTTATCTTTTCTTAGCGTCAGCACAATTTAACATAATTCACAAAAGATGGGACATATCGTTGTTCACCACTCAGCGTGACGTATAAGTGAGTTTCCACAGGTTACCTCCAACTCGCGGCTCGAAAAGAGCATTTACGCAGAGGTATTTACAAAAGCGTGCTGAAACAGTCTGCACTGCTTCTACCACAACTATCTCATGGCTTTGAAAGGATTGCTAAAACACTCTTATTCAAAGAATACCGCATCTCCCTACAACTTTGTTAACCTCCGATCATCCTCAAGCGTCGTGGGGCCGGATGCTCCGATTACGATTTTACAACCACTCGATTATTGGACAACGAGGTGACACACAAACATCCGTTCATACCTATCAAAACTAATAGGACGACGGTTATAAAGGAGAACATAATCCTTGGCATTTCAAATCGGCAGTTTTTCAGCTCTATAATCACAAAGCATTCTCCTAAAATACTGTATCCATATAATAGACAACTGTATTTGCTACTAATATGTTTCTATTAGAGAATTTCAATTAAATCAAACTAATCTGAAGTAGGATCGTAAACTGAAGCGTCTATGTCGTAGAATGCAAGTCAGTTATGAAGACCCCACACCATCTTTCACGTGTTCTCGTTTTTGACACCAATCTAGCGGGTAAATAATGATCAGGCTTTGGTTCGTGATGCTCTANCCATCGCTAATAGGAACTAGTCAGTTGTCAGCGGTTTACAGTCGAACACGCTATCAGAATTCCTCGTGGTGTTTGGTTACAATCGCAACGGCTGCCAAATCACAGCAATCAAGAAGAGTATGCATTCCAAAAGTGAAATTTGGCGACAAATTAGTTGTAAGAAACTATCATTGACAATCGCTTTCCTAATGCGTAAGCCTCTATAAATTAAGCCATCGGAATAACGATTTCGATGCTAGACTATGAGAACGTAAGGCTCTTAAATTATGCTTCTGGAACACTGCTATCAAAGTCTTGAGCATACAGCCGATTTACCAAATTTTCAAATATTAGATCGACTGGAAGGCATGTTTTTCAGTGATCTATTGAATAGAAACTGCTCCGATCTTCTTAAAACGACTCCTCTTACGGATGAAATAGCAAACATTGTGGATTAGCAGCATTTTTAAGCGATTTCTATAAGCCGCAATCAGAGGATCTGTGAAANCACGCAACATTCTTCTTTTCACTGCCTACTTTAGTTGCGGGATTTACGCTGCGTGACGGCCTTGCACCAGAGAAAGAGGAGATGAATTGAGACTTCAAAATGCTCTTCCAAACGGCATGAGCCGACAATTGAGACAAAAAGATTAAGTGAAATAGGTAATTTGGAAATTTAGATGCTAAAGCTCATACAAAGATAATTTCGATGCGACTAAATAAACGTTCCAATTGTAGCATTATATTAGATAATTGATAAATTACTAGCATTAAAATCGAAATGTCTAAAATCAAAGTACGAAAGTACAAAAAAAACATTTGCTAAACCGAGTAATATGAGATGGTTCTTAAATAATAAGCGACATTACAGAGAATTAAACAAGAATAGCTAACCAGTAAGCGTTTTTTCAGGACAGTCTCCACCGCCATGAACATAAACTTTTCCAAGCTGTCGCATGAAGTNCCTACTTTAGTTGCGGGATTTACGCTGCGTGACGGCCTTGCACCAGAGAAAGAGGAGATGAATCGAGACTTCAAAATACTCTTCCAAACGGCATGAGCCGACAATTGAGACAAAAAGATTAGGTGAAATAGGTAATTTGGAAATTTAGATGCTAAAGCTCATACAAAGATAATTTCGATGCGACTAAATAAACGTTTCAATTGTAGCATTATNCAGTAAGCGTTTTTTCAGGACAGTCTCCACCGCCATGAACATAAACTTTTCCAAGCTGTCGCATGAAGTACGTCGAATCGGTAGTGTTGATGATCTCACCCAGATCTTTAAAAAAATTGTTTACGAAGTACTACTTTATTTCTCTATAAACTTTAAGCATAATATGTATTTGATAAAACAAATTAATATATTATGAAGAAACAGAAAAATATTGAACGCTTAATTTTGGTTTATCAATCTTTAACAAATATTATGGCATGTCATACGTACGCTTTTTATAAAATCAATTATTGCAAATGAAATCTTGCTTTAGGCCAGTTATTTTATTCTTTAGTTATGTCATAGTGTATGCTACCGTCCTCCTATTGTCAGTCCTTTTTTCTAATAGCTTAATTTCAAATTGGCTTAGGCTTAAAAGTTTGAGTTTGAGACGCGGGAGATCATTAATAGTAATTTTGAGTTTCGTTTGCCTCCTTGTCTTTTATTGTCAAACCATGTTTTCGCAACACAAATCATAGATGAGGACAATAAATCGAGGAGGAACGTGAGCGCACTTAGGGTGTAACGACGACTCGCCATGCGATTTTAGGTGCACTCAGGTTGTGGAAGATGACTAAGATATCGTGATTTCTAACCTAAACTGGAAAACGGACGTAATGTGATGAGTGCTACCATAAAAATATGATTATCGTCTAATTATCAGCTATGTTCATTCGCTCTAATTCTTAAAATAATATACTTATCTGTCTATAAGAAGCATAATAGGAAAATTTTCTATTACTGTAATAAACCAAAAATATTTTAATATAGTTAGAAGCCAACAACTCACATGGATCATGAAATGGAACCATGATATAGTTATAGATAAGCTTTTCTCTTTGAGACATAACTGTCTGGAAAATTTTGCGCGCACCTTCGCGCACCTGAACTAAGTCATCAAACATAGAGCCGGTAATATCGAAAACGAAAGTGAGTGAACTTTTCCCTGTCACATCATCTGGTGATGTGGGCTTCGTAGAAGGCAATGTCCGTTGGGTAATACTCCATGGAATAACAAATGCCCATAATGCTAGGCACAGAAGTCGACCATACAGCATTGGTCTAAATAAGACAAGTTGGAAACAATATAAGTGGGTTTTATTGGATATTTCTATAATTTATAGAGAATTTAACACATCAGAAAATACATAATTAGTGAAGAAAAGAGAAATATGAGGTAGTAAGCATGAAGATGTAGGAATTTACCACTATCTTTGCATATATGTCAATTTATTGTAAAGTCACCTTTTCTATTGTTTAAAATGTTTAAATTTACTAAGATATAGGATGATAAATGATAGCGGAAAATTTACCTAGGAAATAATGAGAGTCGATTGTCGGGAACCTGCTCTAATCACAATGAACGGACCACTAGCTTTTCTTGCTGATATATATGATTGTATCAGTGCGAAGCTGGCGCAGCAAGAGATCATTAATTTAAGCGGATATCGATTCATAGAGAAGAAAATTAACAGTTGCTAGTTTTGAATCACACCCACATCTTGCAAAATTCTCATTTGTGACTGGTATTTTATTTAAGTAATTCTTTAGTTAGGCTTTATAAAGTTAGCGTATATAATAGAACCGACATTTTTTGTAGCGGAAAAATCATTGTGTTAAAATACAAAATTATCGCATCAAACGGCTCAATATTACAGTGAACTAAACAGGTACTTTATTCTAATACTGTTACCGGAATGTATCACCCAAGAATAGTTCTATAACAGATGCTATTATTTATTTTCTTGACTTTAGATTGTGTTGTTATTTACTTCTATATTTTTTTCTGGTGAAAGTGCTATATCTCGATAGGAAATTGGAAAACAGTAACTTTAAGATTTGGTTTAAAAGCCAATCATACTAGTGACAAAAATTTTTATCGCAAAATAAGAATATAGACGAAGCAACGACAATACTAAGAGGTAATTGAATTTAACGAGAAATATTGGGTAGATTCCTACCATAATACTTTTGGGGAACAAAATAACTGATAATGTGTGTTACATCAACGGTTCATGCAACATTTTTGCTCATTTTCTGTGATGCAAGAATGTGCAAGTGGCGGTGATCTGATGTAGCAGACGGCCATTTGAAGGCGGGGCAAGTGAATGGAGGAATGAAAAAGAGGGAATGATGAGTGGCTAAAAGAAGGGGATGGTAATCAGATACAATCTCATGTGAATAGTCAAATATAACAAAAGGAAAGGCGGTAGATATATGCATGTTTATGTATCTCTATACTTGAGCATACCCCTATATTCACCATATCTCAAAATGAAAATTATTATGACTATTAATTTCACAATGAGAGCTATTTTTAAAAATCTTAAAGACAACTAACCCATCCTTATATCTATATATTTTTGCTATTGTGACGTTTATTGTTTACTTAGTCCGTCCTAATCTATATTTTAATAGCCTTTCTCTATTCTCAGATTTGGCAATTTTCTAAAATCTTGATAAATAGTCAGATTATTAAAAAATCTAAGAAAAATTCACTTCTGATATGGATTAACTGCTTTATTTAGTAGTGAATTGTGAAGTAAATTTAAGGTGTTTCGTATTTTTTATATTAGTGATGATTAACATATCTATGCTCTACTGATAAATGTAGTACTAACTGATTTCTTTTCAAATAAATTATGGAAGATTTTTCATGTCGCAATTCTTTTATAATTATTTATTATGGTGCTGGGATTGTCATGTATTAATTGTGCTGCTAAATTCTCTCGATTGTTTTTGTGTAATGTCTGCTGGGAAACAATTGCTGATCGTAATAGTCATAAACCCGACAGTTTTGTAACTGCTCATCTGCTAAGTTGTTTTCTGAGAAGTTACGAAATATTAAGATATTTACGTCCAGAACACTGATGAATATCTTGTTTACTAATTTATTTAAATTGATAACTACATCACTAGAAGTTTCATTTGTGTAGTCAGTTATTTTGTAAAATGTAGCGCAGTAATAGAACTGATTTTCCCATAAAACTTTAAGTTATAACTGTATTTATTGAATGAATTGAAACTTTAACGATAAGATTTCTATACTATTGCAAGATTGTAGAGTGGCAGCAAGAAGCGAACTAGGATAGCTTTCACTAGGAGAACGCTTCGATCTTAAAACATTGATGGTTGTCCTGTAGAAAACTTATAGTGCGTGTTTACTTCTTTTAAAAAATTGAAAATTACTGAAGGCGCTTTATGATAAAGTCAAGACGGTTATGAAGATACATGCTTCACTGACTAAGGAGTAATTGCGACGAGATTTTTGAGGTAATCGAGCTGGAAACTTTTCTTTTCAGAATTGTGCCGAAAATATTGAATGATGATAGAAAATGAAAGTGAATTATATTTAATTCGACAAACTGTAATATTAGATGTTCATTTGAGTGTTCCAGGAACCACAACCTACGAGTCTCTTACAGATAAGATCGCCGTTGATGAGTTTCTGTTCTCTACAGAATACCAGATGCATAACTCATCAATCTCCATGACCGTACCTATCCACTTATAGCACACGGTTATTTTGAAGCTTCCGGGCACAACCTGTCAATTAGTGAAAAGTTGATAGAATTATTAGGCATTCACTAATAGAAATACGATCACCTCAGTTAAATGGAGAACTTTGTGCTCCATGTTCTTTTGGAGTAGTCATAGTCCTCGGTTCTCAACTAGTTGTTTCATCTCACTTAACACAAGCCGAAGAATACGCATTTCTTGCGGCTCCATTCGTGTCTGAGACACGCCTCATTTGCTAGGTCAATTCCTTGTAGCCCAAAACGGCACAGCTTAATTCAATGCGTAGAAAACTTTATCTCAGTCAGAAATTTCATTTGAGTCTTCGCAGGAAGACTGAAAAAGTCTCTTCTTCTATTTCGCTCGACCAGTTACTTCATTTGCTTCGAAACCAGCTTCAACCTACGAGTTTCAGTAGCACGCATCTGCAAATCGAGAATCTACGGAAAATTCCGATACAAGCATAGTTCGTACTGAATACCTTTCCAAGGACATGGTGCTGGATTTCAATTGGAAGGTTGAAGAACGCGAAGAACTATAAAACAATAGTATTCCGATGTTGATAAGAAAATATCGATATAGAATTGATGAAACCAGATTAAAACAAACATCTCCAATGCAACAGACAGTATAATTCTAGAATTAAAACTGGAACAGAGATACTTTAAAGCTGCCTTACTGTGGTAATGAGACAGAATATCAACAACGGAAAGCTGGACGACTTATGAAATAAATCATTCCCGCACTCACCCACAGCATACCTTGGAGCCACCATCTCAGACTGTCTTCAGTGAAGCAACTGTTGCTACAAAACAAATATTCGCGAGTTATTTCCCTTTGTATAACGATTTCCATACCTAAAATTTCATTGGAAAATAAGAAGTATACATGAAATAGTGAACAGAATGTATGATCGGCCTATCTACATTGGTTTAGATATACACAAATAAACTTATGATTTCTATGTTCCATTGAAGTAAACCAAATCCTCGGTTCTCAACACGCCGCAGCCAAACACCTTGATTGTCTGTCCATTAGGGTAATAGGTGTGCTCAGTTTATGAGTTATATTGATTTAATAGGCATCAATAAAGACAACTATTGCCGCTTACATAAAATTTAGTGCTAAAAGACAGTGTACGGATAGCGCATTAACTCACGAATAAGACGGCCTGACGCACCTTAAGCCAGCCATCTGGATAGAGCCGAGCTCGCATACAAGCTACAAACGACGAAGAGTGGCCAATTAGAAGTACTTACAATCCTAAATCAGATATTATTTGGATTAAATGTCAAAAGAAACAAAAAAGTGTAGGAAATGCACTCCTTGCAACTGCAATCACACTACATTTTTTGACAAATTATATTTACACTGCAAAGAAGTTACTGTACAGAATGATAACTTGCAGATAATTCACGATATATTATAGGTCTTTTGAGTACTTGTACTAGTAACTTACGCAATATTACGGAATGCTTGAGGTTTATTTGGATATGGCAATTTGTTGTAAATAATTCATGCTTTAAGGCTCGTTTAATTGTTGTACTTGCTTGACAATCGTTTGCTACTCTATTAGTGGTTTATTATTTAAATGAAAAAATGTTTCAGATGGAGTCCATTGAGAGACAAGGACTGAATCTTCTTGAAATTATGTCTAAAATTACGCGAGATGACGCGAGTAGATGGAGTGGTAGGAATTGCTTGTTTTATATAAATGAAAATATTATATTAATTACTTTTAGGAGAAGAGATATACGACTATTTCTGGCTGAAAAGAGGAGAGCCTTAGGGCTCTCAATTCCCTGGTTGAATAGATAGTATTCTTTCCTACTAATCCTAGTAGCCGAAGTATTTCGTGTTTCAATAATAGAATTTATTGTTTGTATATCAGTAAGCTGTATAAGTTAAGGATTTCACCTCTTTCTGACTAACCTTTGTCTCAGATAACTGAGAGGTAGGAATACCACTACGCTGAAGCATTCACTCAACGAGCTGCTTCCTTTGAACCACAGCAGATCCCTGTCCGCTTCATTTCACTTTACCCACCTACAATATAATTTACACTTATCACCACAAAATATTAAATCTTTCAAATTGAACTCTCCACAAAGGACAAAATTAGAAAGGTATTTGGTAGTGGACTTATTGTAATCATTTGTATGCCATTTTCTATTATTAAAGGTTTTGATTAGTCGTTCTGTCAATCGGTCACGAAGGTTTTGTGTAGAGCGGTTTTGTTAATATTTGTATTTTTTAGGATGGTTCACATTCTGTGAATACCACTTGCCATAATCTCTAAATTCGCTTGAAGCTATTTTCCTAAGCCCAATTTTTTGTTGGCAAACTTGAATAAAAATAAGTGTTCTTTAAATTATGTTATTATTTCGTTTATGTAACCATACGCTAGCAAAAGGCTTTGTTAAGTATCCGCTTTGCTTTCACAATTATTTAGTAGAATTTGGACTAGAAATGTAAAATGGCTACTTCAAAGGTAAGAATCTAGTTTCTTAATGTCAAATACCAGGGTCAAGCTTCTTCTAGAAATGTATTATGTAGTGGATATATAGCAGAATTGACTATAAAGAGTGAAGGGAAAATAAGTACAGAACATTGCGGATCTAAATGGTCTCTTTTCTGATTAATAGTTTTTTTTTAATGTCAAACTTGGGCTAAAGGAGCAATATGCTTGTTGTCGAACAAGTTAGTGTCCAGTGTTTTCTCGTTAAATTGGTAATTTTGTGGAACCTAGGTAGCTCCACGGTTACTTCTCGTCTACTGTTACTTTCTTTACTCTCCTATTGTTTCTCATTTATTATCTTTTACTAAAACGATACATTACAATTATGCTAAACTTTCCGCAGAGCAAAACATTTCATAATAGGTTGAACTCAGGACTATACCTATAATAAATTGACAAAATATTTGAATCTGACTTATGTCCTTGGTTGGTGGAGTCTGAGTAATGGGTTTGTATTAACATAGTTGGGATAGCTTTCGTTCGTATCAATGATGTTACCAAAGTAACTAATGCTTAAAATAAGAAGATGTGTTCTTGGTAATCCCGAGAATCGATAATTTCCTAAAAAAAGTATTTTGAGCCGATTTTGCAACATAATTTAGTTATAATAGTTAATAATTCTCTCAAAATTTTCTTTATTTCGACCTGTAAGTGTGCGTCGGCGATGTCTATTTGTGTGAACAACGTGCTGCTTTTCAGAATAGTGAAAACAACGTCAGTCGTGGGCAACGGATTGTTCATGCAGCGCTGTTCGTTTCTAGCTACAACAACTGATGATGCTCAAAATTCACTGTGAAAAGAAGTAACTACAATCCCTTATAGGTGTAAATCCTTACACGCATTCACAAAGAAATCCATAGTCACTTTGGAAACTACTAAAGAATACGCTTGCAAACTCTCACCTTAATTTCCTATTACACAAAATTTTAATTAATGAATTACAAAATTATACTTAAAACTAAATAGTATTTAAATTTAGTTTATTTATAGCATGCATTAATGATCTACTAGACTGTAAGTAATTCTATTTTACGTATTACAAGAAATTCATAGAATAAATAATGTGAGTCAACCAGAGATTAACAATATATAACAGAATGAAAACAAATAAATTCCTTTAGTTTTTCAAACTGATGTGTGCATGTTGTTTTAACTCAATTTGTTAAAATCATTTTTCATAAATGTCGTGTTAACCAAGTACATAGATCGATTTCCTAAGCCTAGTAAAATTAAAAGATCCTGATGCTCGGCTAAATAGTTATCATATTGTCATGCATCTGAGTTCGGAACCATGTGGTGGGAATGGTTACATATCAAGCACCTTTAGGTGATGAGAAACACCCAGTCATAATAATAATAATAGTCACCACGATTCAGCTGCTTTCATTGACTACAGCGTTAATTGTAATATGTCGATGTCCAAGGAATGCTCTTGCTTTTATCTATAGCCCATATTCTGAGCTTATTTTAGATAATAATCAACTGCTAAAAATATCTCGTAGATCTTCTCACACAACTTTACATCGTTAAATTCCATAGCATTACCTCAGTTGGTGCGCTGTTTTAGTTAAATTTATGATTAATTCTTATTTATTATGTCGATTCCTAATTGAATTCATTTCTCCCTCAACTGAATATCAACTTCATTAGTTTATTATTATTATTATGAGGCTTATTGTCTATTTCAAATCAGTGTAGTTAGAAACTTCTAACTCATCCAATCAAGTCATTTACATTGGAAAATTCTATAAAAAGTTTTGAAAATTCAATTTGAATGCTACTTTAAAAAAGGCAAGAATAAAAGAGATTACAGAAATTAAAACTTTATTAAAAGTTGGTATCTATACAACATAAAATGTTAACTTCACATTGATGTATTCTTAAATTTAGACTTATATAGTAAACGTACTGGATTAACGAAAAGCTAGAAGCTATCAGAAACGTTATTGAATAACAATTTTTTCTTAGTTTGAAGAAAAAATGTTCAAATAATTGGTATATATTTTCAGGCATACTAATGCAATTAATTTATTTTGTAGTTTTCGAAATTTTCACGATTGCTGTGAGTGCCCCACTCTCAGTCGTGATCATTTACATCGTGTGCATGGAGCAGA
>JAJAVP010000463.1:0-20090 GCA_020740425.3 Heterorhabditis indica
TACAGCTCATTCATGGAGTGCCTTCCATCCCAAATATCCCCTCCCTTCACGAGTTCACTCAAGAAGTTCACTTTTGACATTAATCAGTACAAGCTATAAAATGATTCATTTATATACTTAAACCTTGGCGGAAAGTGACACGCAATTCATATAGACAACTACTTTCTATTATTAGCCAGAATAAAGCATCTCAGTGTACATGTTGTTGAAAACAAAGTAAGTTAATATAATTTAAAATCAAAGATGTACATAGTTTTCTTTTATTATGGTTTAATTCTTTATTTAAGTATGGGGTGGATATTGCAAATGTTCTTTAAAAGAACTCACTCATATTTATAGAGTTCTAATAAGTTAATTTCATTTGCAACGCTGACCTTGTTTACCTGTGTTCAGAATTTATCGTTAAAATGACCTCTATGGTAAATAAAGCTACCCAAAATCTCAAATGCTGCTCTGTTCATAAACATGACTATCATAATTTTCTGAAAGATCTACATAGGACTTGTAGAATATATTATATCTTAAACTGTATACATATTTACGTTATTATAATTTCTCATAATCATGAAACACAATCAAAATACCTTATGAATAGATACATCCTATTCAAAGAATATCTAGCGAAATATGAAACAAACAAAACAAACACGAATTCAATTCTTAATTCACAACATAACATCAGAAGAATGTCTTCGTCCGATTGGCAAGTATTCATGTTGTGAAGGTCGTCTGCGATACGGCATAAGTACACGATAAAATTTCTGTAAATATGACATTGTATAATAGGAGAGATTATGTCATACTTATAAATTTAATGTTTTTCCAAGAATTGGCCACATTTTAAAATGGTGAAATAATTATACCGTTTTTATAGCACCAACCTTACCTTGAAATGATAAATCATATTTCACATGTACTCAAAAAGAGAACTGTTATACTTCTTTTCTACATTTCTAAGCCTTTAACTTAAGAGGAATATTTACCTCATGAATACTAGACCCTCTTGCCCGATACATTTTATAAAGTCCGACAAAAGGAATTGCAGAAGCAGCAGAAAGAGCAAAAAGGATTCCCACTGCATTAGCGAAAGAAGAAAATCTATAGTCTTGATAAGTAAGAGGCTGATAATAGATAAATGACGACAAGATCATCATCTGCAAAGAAATGCATCATCCAAGAAGCATCGAATATCAACATTTCAATGAGATAAACGGAAAAGTTCAAAATGTGAAAACAAACTTGCATTTTTCATACCAAATATGTGAAATGTGCTTATTGTTAATACAGTCTGGAAACGTGATAAAAAGTAGCTTTAAACTCACCAACAAAAATGTAGGTGCTAAAACCATCCAGCAAATCCTCCAATATAATCCAGGCTCGAAACCGAGCATTTCTTTCAAATCTATTACAAACTGTTTAATACCTGAACAAAAAATCATAGAAATTAATATAATAATAATACTATAGCAAAATTACAGACGAATAATTTGACAAACCATAGATATAGACAACAACCATGACTTCGCAGAATACGGCTATCAAGAGACCCCATGTGGTTCCATAAACGATCAACCATTCCATGATAAGAATACCTCCCTGTAAGTACAATGTGGCATTTCTAACTGATATATTGCTGAAAAATGTGCACCTGGTTACTCCTAGTTCATTTTTCGCAAAAATTAGTGGAGAAAAAAAAGACGATTTCCAATTTCAAAATTAGGTAACGTACATTAGTACAGATGGCGATTCCAATAACCATGTAGAATGAGAAGAGACACGCGATGAAAATTTCTCTGTGCCTCTTAATTGTTGGAAACTCATCGGATAAGGCCGTGATAATGGCTTCGGACCCTCCAAACTAAAGCACCTGCTGTTTCCCTGTCTCTTTTCAGTGCTAACTGTCTTTTTAATAGTATTGTTATTTCTACAATATATTATGATACTAATAACCCTAATTAACTTTGATCTACCTACCGTTCAATTACTGTCGTGAATCAAGAATAATATGCTATAAATCTTTTAGCACGTTCCTTAGCATTACATTACTGAAAAGGAAGTGCTAGAGTAAACAAACGAATTACGAAACTTACCGAGCTATCCAAACCCAGAGTCATGAGCATTAAAAAGAAGAGTACGGACCATCCGGGGGCCCACGGCATTGTAGCTAAAGCTTCTGGGTAGACGACAAATACTAATCCAGGACCCTCCTGTGCGACGGTATCGATCGACTTTCCACTTTTGCATGACATATAGCCAAGAACCTACGAGAATGAAGTTTAGTGTGATTTAAATTTATGTCAAAGACATTAAATTATATAAAACTCGCCGAAAAAATTACGAAACCGGAAAGAAAACTTGTGCCACAGTTGATTGCGCTTGTAATAAGGGCATCCCTGAAATAAGTGAAGTCAGAGGAAAGAACCCTTTGGCTTTTGCTAATTTTCTTCCGTGACGATATAAATTCTTTGTATTCCTACATCAAGTAGATAGTTTGTCTATGAATCACTCTAAATTTTTATGATAGTTTTTCCCCATTGCTCATTTTATTTCTGCTCAATTTATTATAATTATCTTCATAGCATTGTGTGAGCTAGCTCACCAAATATTATTTTTAAAATATAGTTTTTACCTAACTATTACAAATTCGAAAATATTTTTTTCCTTAAAAAACTAGGTTTACTATAACTCATTATTGCTCAACAATTATTACAAGGGAATTAGCTAATATTTACATGTATACGTTGTTGTTGAAGTTGTTATACGACGAATAAGCCATAAGGACTCCGAAACCCGGTCCTAGAGAAAAGAACACTTGGGTCGCTGCGTCTTGCCAGACAGATGGTTTCTGAAAGCACCGATCTCTTTTTGTGAAAAATGCAATAGTAAAGTCATCATCAAGCACTTCAAACCTTTAGCATCTCAATTTTTGGCCTCAAATAATACTCTATTCCCATTTCGGATCCCGGCAAAGTAACTCCACGAATAAAAAGAACTCCCAGCACTACGTAGGGAAATAGGGCAGTGAACCATACCACCTAAAATTGAAGAATTTCCACAGGAAGTATCTATAGAAAAGTCCTCAAATCAATCATATTCTACGGTACCTTTCCACTCATTCCAATGCCTTTCCAAAGTGAAAAATAGCAGATGAGATAGACAATGCCCAAGCATATCTGAAAGTAATAAAACGAATCGTAACAGTAATAAACTAGCCTTTTTACTAATATAATGTAACTATCCATAAATAACTTGTGCTTTAATATTTATGTTTATGTTTATGTATAACTAGGTACAAGTTCTAATATAATTATACCACAATGTGCCAGTTAACGTCGCCTAAGTCATCTAAACCTCTCGCAACATGCGAAGTTGGATCTCCAGGAGCATGTAGTCCAAGAAATCCCTTACTGCAATGATTTACATCACTTCTTTTCAAGAATAAATAAACATTTTTGTTTTTATTTATGACATATAATTTAGTTTCAGGAGAATAGCTTTGTTACAAAGGACAAATTATTGGATTAACAGTTAATTTATTATATTATAAGGATTTTTAGTCGTAGATATAGTTCTCATTGTGTATATACAGTTGTACAATCTCTGAGTACGCTAAATTAGGCTTACTAAAAGTATTCTTCGGCTGCCGATATCCTCCAGGAGTCCTCAGTATTAGGAAGTCGGCATTGCGATGAACCATCATCACTCCATCTAAAATCACTATTTAACGTGACCATGAAGATTTCCAAATAAAACCAATTCTTCATTTATGTAAACTTTTTTTTAGCTCCAATAACCTAGTATTTATGTCAGACTGCTTCAGTTAAACTTCATCACAATAAACAACGAAAAAAACGAACAAATAAATGAATGATAATAACTAGTATTAAGGGGTTTAAGATTGAAGATCAAAGATAACTTAGTAGAACTAACTTAGGTTCATAACAGGCAAGACTGTTGTACGAGTTGTTGCAGCTCGCCCACGGAAGATTTATTGAGAAGGAGGTGTATAGATAATGCAACCCCCAGGCAATAACGACGTTATAGAAGAAGTCAGTGTAGAAGGCTATCATTATCACACAGTAGCCGATTCCTGCGGTTTATGAATATAATATAACAATTTCTAAATTATTTGTATGCGACATTTAAATCGTCGTATATTTTTAAAGATAATTTCAAAGTTATTTGATATGCTCAAAATAGAAAGATATAAGAATTAAAACTATAGTAAGAGTATTTTTAACTTGAAAATAAGCTTCATGCATTCTGAATTGCTGCCATATAGAAAAGTATAGTTTAAAGCACAAAATCACCATTATGAATAGTTTATTCTTCTTGTTCATGGGCCTATTAAATAGCTATCATAAACTCATAATTAATAATACTTTTCTCCTTGCTGCAAAACATCGACAAAGTATTTATAAGCACCTTGTAGAAACAGTTTCAAAGGATTAGCTCTTATACTTTCAAGGCTTTTATGTAGCACCGGACACCACATGCTGTTGTAGTCTTCTGCTTCCCTCTCTGTCAGTCACCAACGCAGTTTCTGCTACTAAAACCAACGTNACCAACGTTGTCGTATGAAGAAGAAGTGGTCTCCGACGCCTGATTTTTCTCCTAATCATTCGTGGCTTGTTTCCCGCTTTATTAGTGGAATTTCCCGTCTGGGCTAGACATCATTCGTTCTGCGAATACTTCCAAATATCTTGCCAACGTTTCCCGGTACTCGGCGCCATAAAGTTCTTTGGCAGAGTGCCAGCACATCTCGATTTCTCAGTTCGTTGTTGTTGGTTTGCTTCGACCATCTCCTGGAGTTTATAGTTTACTCCGTCGAGCGGCAATCAAATCGACGACCGACTGAACCGAACGGCAACTGCAACAGNTACAGCTCATTCATGGAGTGCCTTCCATCCCAAATATCCCCTCCCTTCACGAGTTCACTCAAGAAGTTCACTTTTGACATTAATCAGCAAGCCTAAATGTTGTCTAAATCCATGCTTTATCCTAAAATTTAGTGACTTGTATTTATTTTTTTGTTGAATTTTGATTTATTTCTATTTTGATACCTTTAAATAAAGGACAAATTCTTCCCCATGTTGTTATTGCACCCTTACGGTAGTACTGTCCAAGAGACAGCTCCATGTAGAACAATGGAATTCCAGCCATAAGTACCATTAGAGTGTAGGGAATTAGAAAGACTCCTGTAAAGGGTGTTTTTTAGTTACACTGAAGTTATGGATAAAAGAGTTACGAGATCAAACTATTTAAATTTACAAACAAAACATACCTCCTCCATTTTTAAAACATAAGTAGGGAAATCGCCAGATGTTTGCTAAGTCTACTGCAAAGCCGATGACTGATAGAAGAAAGTCGACCTGCAGCGTATTTGTGATACCATTTGTTTTTGTTCATTAATTACAGAAGCAAATTTATCGGAGTGGGCAATATACTAAAAATAAACAGTACTGCAAGATCAGCTTATTGATTCAGTAAAAACTACAAAATTCTGATTTAGAGAACTATGTTCCACACTGAAGTAATTGTATTCAACACTCCCATGGAGATTAATGGTTTATATGGAGCACATAAATTATGTTTTGATATACCAATAGCTTTTTTTCATCTGTTCTCTATATTTTTCATAGTACATCCTACATAACAAAGTGCGTTTTCATGATTTTTCACCAAAGAAAACAGCAAGATGGATTTTGAACGAAAGGAACTACCAGGCTGTTATTCTACTGGAATAGTGTAAGGCTCAGACCTTCACAGATCTCTACTAATGCTGTAAATACATTCCGGAAGAGTATGGGTACAGTGCGTCTAGAATTAGAACAACTTTGTTATCACAATTTATAATGCTCCGAAATCTCAATACTACGATGCAACGGATGGAAAGGACAGGTAAAGGGCATCTGAGAGTGCATTTAGATAAATCTCTACCGAGATCATTTCTAGGACTCTTGGAATAAAATATAAATAGTTGCCTTCTGATTAAGAGGTATGATGACGAGTTCTTAATTTCTCAGTTTCAAAGGGCTTATTTATGAAAATAGTGGCAGAAGTGAAAACAACTATGATAAAGCAAAACTTTGTAAAAACATTATTTCTAGGTTTTTCAATGAAGGGTTTGTGGTGATCCTCATTGAGAACCCACTTGACTACACCGTGTGGCCTACACTGGAGAACAAGGTAGTGTTAAACCCGTCGCGCAAGTGCCATTGTGATCACCTTCGTAGACCAGGTCTCCCTCTCCTCCACCTTAACTATGGGCGTAGTTTCCACGATGGTGTCCTTCGCACTGCCATTTATGTGTACATCATCATCGATAGTATCTGCAACCAAAAATAGCAAAAAAACATTGATTTTTTCTAGTTCACACCGTACGCCATTTCTTCTTGTACTCTTGAAATGATAAAAGCCATAGTACATGACATTGTCACCCACTTGAAGAACTGATTATAGTAGATCCTAAAGAGTTCAGTGTAAAAATATGTTTAGATAGTGACGATGAGAATAACTTTTAAATAAAAAATGTAAAATAATTTCAAAATAGTGAAGTTCAACTTTAGAGATGCTATTCCCGCTGAATGTTCAGCGGACTCATATAGGTTATGGGCAAAAGTCAGATAATTGTATGAGAAGAGTGAATTTGCACTGCTATCACTGAGAGATGAAGACTGTGACAATAATTAGAGAAACAAGAAAATCTCACCTGAACTAGCCGGCATTCCTCAGAATGTTGATGGGAACAATGTAAGAATGCTGCCAAATAACCGGAAGATCATTATATGCAGCGAGCGATACGCGATATTACTCGCTCTATAACCTCTGGAAATGCTACCTGGTAGGGACAAGTCCTTGGTAAAATACCTTAAATACTACGGCTGATCTTGGATCCTGAACAGTGCGCTCTTTTTGTCGTTACTTTTACTTTAAATTGCCGAAAGTTAATTTCACACGCATTCATACTTCACTCGATGACGATGTTTCTCATGCTGATGTTCAGTATCGGACACAATTAAACATCGTTGATACCTCTGTTCATCTTTGTTCTCTTTGTTTTAATTATTGACTTATCATGTAATTCTTTCCACTTATACTATGGACCTTTAAGAGTGTTGGTTACAAAACGAGAGAATCACAGGTTCATTTTGCTCCCTTTTCCACGTTAACCCACCACTATAATTTGTGAAGGTTTTGAAGGTTTCAACTAATAAATAATAAATTCAGTTCCTAAGGAAGATTTATTGACAAAGCAAGAGAAAAAATATTCCCAATACAAATTTTCAATTGATTTTTTTGAATTTGCCTGAGTAGTTGATACTATAAGGAAGCAGTCGGTAGCCTTGCCTTTAGTCGTTCGAAGATGGGTGCAATCCGAGCTCTCATCTTCATCAACATGTTCTCACTGAGGGTAAAAGCTGAGCATTCCAAGTCTGACCTGGAATAGAGGATGCCGAAGTGTTACTACTAACTAACTTGACGCTTAGCTTCTCAGCTTATTACCAAATATACAGTGTAAAAAAACCTTCCCGCAATTCAAAATCGATGTTTTTTTTATCACTTTTTAAAGAAATCCGGGTTTTTTTAAAGCGCTGCTGATTAGTCTTCTATTGTTATGCATATAGATCCATTATATTTTACGTTTATACTTCAGTGTCGGAAACAAAGCAGGGAAGTGTGAAATTGAGATAATAGACCGATGAAAGCGGGAAGTATTTCTTTTTCAAGAAGCTTATTTGGGACACAATAAGCATTTTAACTGAAGGACAAATATGTTATACGTCATATATATTCTATAAATGAACATACGATCTCCTCATTTTCTCCTTTACATCATCCAGAGCTACTAAATAACATCTTCCAGCCATACGGGAGAGTTTATTTTCCTCAACCAGTTGGTTACGATCTTCCTCATCACAAGAGTACTGCAAGAACACGTGCAATGAAACAACACTAAAATAAATATAGAAAAAAGTGCAAAATATGTAAGATAAAATACTAAAATAGTCGTAAAAAAAATAAGTGGGTAAAAATCACTCTGAACATTCTTGGGTATTTGCTGAAAAAGACAGTCACAGGCACTGCCATCATCGCTGCAACCTTGGACGCTGGCACAAATCGAGAGGACCAGAGATGCCTATCGGGATTCCATTGCAGAGCTTCATTTAAAGTTACAGAAGATAAGTCAACTACCGATGGCTCCCTCTCCTGAAAACATCGTACTGTGTAGTCATATTGTCCATTTGGTATTACAGGCTAATATAAGTACTATTTAAATCTGTATGATTTGTACAAGAAATGTATATAATATAGTAAATATATTAATGTCAACTTTATAAATATATCGACAGTTGGTTGTCATACTTTTCGTGGTCTTCCCCGTCGTTTAGCTTCGCTCGTGTGGCTCAGTATACTAATATCTGACTCATCTGATTCATATCCTCTCTAAAATATATCTTTATTTACATATTTGTTTCAATTACAAGCTATAAGAACAAAATATTAATATGAAAATACTTGTTTAGCAATTTTTTACGGTTTCACATTTGCCTGTTTAAAAGGCTGTAATTAGTAGTTATTGTTCAAATTCAAATATCTTTTTTTAGATTACCTTAAGATTTCTTTCAGCGATCGCGCCTTCTCTATTATTATGTAGAACTTCTTTGGTGAACGGTACTTTGGCTGATTCGAGGATGCTCAGATATAGATCATTGATCACATCTTGGTCCACAACCTATATTTTTAGAATGTTTAAAGTAGTGTTATTTTGGTTAGAATAAATATACTTGTAAAAAAATATATATTGAACGGTTTTAGGTTTGGAAATGAAGAAAATAAACAAAAGGTGAATAGTTGTTTCGGATGATTGTGATAATGATTAACGATGAGAAGAATCGTTGCGTTACATACTTTTCAAGTGGTGGAATTAAGATTAATGTGGTTCGAGACAAAGAACTGGATGAATGTGGCCATGGATCTAAACACCAGGTGAACTCAAACACCTGTAATAACTTTGCGGGAACTTTCATTTGATTGACGTCTTGAGACATTGGAAAAATGTTGCGCAATGTGTCTGCTGTTGCTATCTGCTCGTTTAAATTCATCAAAGTTAAAAGGAAATTGATTTTGAGCAAATACTTTGATTATCGCTCTTTTAGTCCTACACGTAAACAGCACAAAGTAAACATTAAATTACTCACGTGTCCATTTCTCTTCAAATTTTCTATAGCTGGTGAAAATGTGGTTCTGATATGACGATCCATTATTTGTTGCAGTTCTTTTGTGATTTCATTTTGAAATATCTGAAAGTCATGAAATTCTATGAGTACATTTTTTCAGTTAGGTTGGATAATTTTCATTGGCAATTATTGATATAATAAGAGAAAGCAGAACCTGCTAACTTAATGACCAATCTTTTTTTTCAACTTATTCGCAATTTGTAAGGACATTTTATAAGTATAGTCGGAAAACTTTAATTTAAAGGTGAATGACCTTGGCATTGTCTTCTGTAGACTGCTGTTGTTCTTTGCTAATGTTTCACTAAGACTGGACTTTCAGGTGACAGTTCTATGATGTCACTAGATAAAGGACACTGTGGTCTGTTACTTGGTTTTCTTTAGCCACGCACTTCATATTTCTCTTTAAATAGTTATGCATAGAATTCCAGTATCTTACCACTAATCTCTACAATTTCCACCCTCATAATTTCTTAGAACTTCTATTCACTCACCCTTCTCATAAGGTCCAATGATTTCATTGCATCATCCGCCATATCAGCCTTATTTCTTCGGATTACTTGGCGTAATGAATTAACCTTAATAAATTATTTTATTATATAAAAAATGGCAAATATCTCTACTTGTTAATGTACCCCTATTTTCTCTCTTTATCAATCTCTAATTCTTTTTCTTCCTCTCACATAGTCCTTTTCATTCGCAAGGTGTCAAACAATTAGGAAACACATTGGTTGCTTGTTATCTAATGGTTGTCTAAAATATTTTGTGGTAATTCATTGTTCTAGGATATGTCTCCATGTTCACTGTAAAATCATAAGGCCTCGCTATTATGGTTTCTGTGCTACTATACAGTAGTTATGAATCAAATTACCAGACGTTTCGGCCGAATCAACATTGACAGGGTTGAAAGGTGGCCAAAGTTCTTAGAAATCAATACTAAGGAATTTCAGCTTTAAGCTCATAAGGATTTGTAAGATATGAACATACTTTTAAGCTTCAAGTATTAGTACAGTGAATCTGGAGGGTGAGTATTTTCTAACTTTGCATACAATTATGTCTAGAAGTGAGAATCTTGTCTGTTGAAACTGTACCAGAGGTATTTGTCGGAAAAAACAGTGATACGTCTTCGCAAACAGCCTAAGCCTCATGACAAGTGTATAAAAGAGGAAGCACGGTGGAAACAGGGAAAACGTCATCATTAGAACTGCCACGACAACACTTTAGCAGAAAATTGTTCGTGTGAAAACATATTATCACATACAGTCTAACAGTGAAATTAAGTGATTGTGAGGACTAGTTGGCAACAAGAGAAAGAGTATTAATCGCTGAAGAAATTATTCCTTGGAGAAGTATTAAATAGCTTGGACAAGATGAAAAGGTAGCACTAATGCAAATCGTCGACTTATCCTCTTCTGTTTATACCGAGCAAGCCTAAGTCATGAAAGGAGAATCCTGTTATTCATGTAATCACAAATCTGGAAAATGCTCCAACTCTACTCAAAACTTCTTTCTTGAAACTTTTTTATACCATAACGACTAAATTATCATTCTAAATGCCGTCATTCCAGAATAAAAGTCAGTAAAAATGTAGGCAGATATAATAACCTATTATTCGTATTCTAAACTCTTGGTCCAGTTCCAGTACTTACTCTTGCAGAGCTGCCATCTGTTTCCATTGACGAAAGAATACCTTCCAAAACTTCAATGCGCATGTTCATTTTGTTTCCGTTTCCATTTCCTGTCATGCGGTCGAACATTGCCGCTGAAGATCATTTTTTTAAATGATCACCATTTTCGGGGATAATCAAGTGTAATTTGTTGAATAAGTGTGGTTTAAAGAAAATCAGCGAACAAACAGATCCATTAGATAAATAAAAAAATGACAATTAATGGCCGATTCTTGCACATAAAGTTTTAGGTTGCAGAATATTATAGAATATTCAGAAATGGTATATCGAAATTAATAATGCCAATCTATCTAATACAGTAAAATCATAACAAGGTCGGAAGAGATAACAAGTTTTCATTAATTGTCTACTTTATTACCTTTAAAAGACCTATGCATAAATATAAAATAGTAAAAACTATGCATAACAAAGGAAAGAAGAGATCGCTAATTTATAGTTCACGACTAACATTTGAAGACGCGAGGTGAAAGGTCATTGAGTGAGGCAAGAAAAAGGCACGAAGACGAGCGATTGAAAGAAAGAAGATGGAAATTATGCAAATTAAAAACAGAAGAAAGAGAAAATGAGAATACTGAGGTGAGAAAATATGAAAACGTTTTCGCAGGTTTTTGTTTGGCTGCGACTAATTCCACTGGTGGCGTGCGGCGATCGATTGCGCAACACTGGAACATCGGTGCGAAACACCTGATGGTGTGTGCGTACTGGTGATTTCGGAAATTTTTATTCTACTCTCAAAATATACCTCAACTTTCACTCCTTCTAGTATTTGTAAAAATAGTTTTTAAATATTCGAAAACCACATAATCATCGCCGAAAATATCGCACTTATTTTTTCAAGTTTTTGTTTAATCACAGATATTTAAATGTGAAACAAAATGAAATCTATGAGCCTAGTTAATACTAATACACTTTGAAAATAAATTAATGAAGTGAAGTTTAAAGTCCTGTATTATTTGTATCTTATTTTTCGAAGAAATTTAAACCATAATTGACTATTTCTTATATTAAATTGGATTTTTCAGACATCTGTAGTCTCAAAGTAAATTATTAGTCTGTCTTTTATTTCAGTACTTGCCTTATTATTTCGATCCTAGCTCCACGTTTAGCCTCTAAAAACAACATTTACAAGCGCAGATCTTTGATCTTGTTGGCACTTATAATAATGGACCGTCTTAACGATGCAGTGGGTAGAGGGAAATTTTCCTCTCTCTCTCTCTCTCTCTCTCTCTCTCTCTCTCTCTCTCTCTCTCTCTCTCTCTCTCTCTCTCTCTCTCTCTCTCTCNACTCTCTCTCTCTCTCTCTCTCTCTCTCTCTCTCTCTCTCTCTCTCTCTCTCTCTCTCTCTCTCTCTCTCTCTCTCTCTCTCTCTATTTTGATGGTCATCATGGCGCCATGACTTTTCCGAGAAATATTGTTAATAAAAATAAAATGAAACAGTTCATTAGTAATTAATTTTTCATTTACTTATTTTTGATTTAGATCTTCGGATGACAAATTCATCCACAAAATGATGAGATACAAAAATTTATTAAAAAATGCAATTAACTTCGTACTTACCAACTAATATATAAAATCTCAAGGGAGTTCAATGCATTTGAAACAACTGTTAAGCGATAAATAGTAAACCATAAGGAATTTGTAGAAAAATCTCCACTCAGATGATGACAGAAAATATGGAAAAAGCTAGGTGATATGAAAGATGTAAATAACGCGTCTGTGACCAATTCTCTCCTATTTCAAAAAGTTAATTAATGGGAATTCTTTGTACTGAAAAGACGTACCTAGTCACATAAATAATTCTCTTTCAAAATTTAACTTTCGAAGACAGACAATAAGAACAATAGCAGAAAAGAAAACAAAGCAAGACACTTCCAAATCTCCCTTTAGTTAATATTCTGGTTAAAAATCACACTTGTTTTGTTATTCTTACGCTTAATTTATAGCTGCAAATAAATGTTGTTTTCCTAACCTTCGTCCAGGAGAAAACCTTTTATAATTTGCATTTTTTATTAAATGGCTCATCTTCCAGAAATTGTGCGCTTTCTATCAAAAGGCTTATCAGGACAGTTATATTCTATTAATCTGTTTATTTTTTATGTTCACAAGATGTATCTCAATACCAGCCAGATAGGAAACTGTTCTTTCAGTGACAATGCTTTTTCTGAAAATAATTCCACGAGAATTCACTAACTGTTTATCTGATAGTGGTTAGAGACCACCGAGATCAAACTGCTGTTGTTTCCTAAGTGTAGGTAGACATTTCTGAGCAAGTGCTTCTTGGACATGCAACCTTTCAAAACATGCTTTCTAACATTTAAAATAATATTTCATTAGACGTGAAACTATAGTTTCGAGAAATATTGGATGCTTTCAGCTGAGCTTTTCGGCTAACTTCGACACAGGCTTAGCTGTCAACAATATTAAAACAACATTCAAACGATTTCTACTTGTTTTCACAGCTGTCAGCAATCAACTATTCCAGCTTTATATATATATATATATATTCTGCAAAAAAACATACTTTAGATTTAGCCTCTGCCTGGAAGAGATATTCCGTAGGTCAAGGCAGTATTGAACAGCTTCGACTAATCATTACAAAGTTTTTCTTGTATTGTGGGAATATTAAAGCCCGTTCCTTAAAATTAATGGTTTCCCACTGACTGGAGCCGTTCAATCGGTTTAAATTCATTTAATCACCTAATTAATATTACAGCATGAATATCTGTTGCGGAGAGATGACAAACTCTTTATTACACAGTGAGATACGACTGAAATAGTGTAGAAAAATATGAGAAATTCAAGAAGTTGGACTTCTGCCATTATTTTGAGCAAATCCATTCGCCAACTAGCAGCTATAGCAATCTGCTCCCATTTCCCATCTCATAGCGCTGTTGGTGAACTGCTAGACAAACTATTACAAAAATATAGTGTCCACCTATCTGAAATCCATAAACACCAACAGATTTAAAATATTTTATTTATATAAATTCTGTTCGCTGTAAAAAAATAAGTGAAGATGACAAAATATTTAAAACAATTATGGAATCATTACTTTGATGTACTGTATATATCTTAAATATAATAATAAGAAAAATAACATGATCGTATAGTTCCAAATTCATACTGCTTGATTTAGCAGAGAGCTCTGAACAAAATATATGCCATCAATACTGCCTATATATTTAAAGTTAATTTACTAAAATAAATGTAAATAAATGATAAGGGGATCGAACATCTATTTTGGCTAATTCCACCAAATTTTCCTGAGGTTCTAGAATAGCCTGCACTTCAATATACTAACATATACATCGGGAGTGTTCATTATTAGCTTAAATTAGTTTACAATATTTAATATCTAACATTTTCATAACAATTTACAATATTAAATATAATAAACCAATTTATCACCTGTAGTTTTGATAAAATAGATATTATAAATAAAATTACTTTACACAATTTTCTATTTCTAGTCCGCTGCTGATGAAGGGCATAAGGGTTGTTGCTGGGGAGCTTTCAAATTTACGCTTAACTTATTATACCATAGTAGTATCGGCAGGAAAAAATCTATTTGGATTGTTGGAAAACTTTGGTGATCGACTGATTGACCTAAATATTGTTTTATAAAATTGCCAATGTAAAAATTATATATATATATTAGAAGCAGAAGAATAAAATTCCAGAGACAACCTTAAGTGGTACTGGAGCAATATTCATCTTATCAGTTTCGCCAAACTTTTATTTAGAAGATTATAGTAAATAGTTCGCATTTATCTAGAAGAAAACGAATATAGGTACAACAAAAGGGGAATCGCGTGCGACGTGAAAAACGTCAGAATCGATTAAATATTAAATTTCAATCTACCTCCTCAGTTGAGATCCTCTTCGGACAACAGATGCCCTCAAGCTATCCACCCGTTCAACAGCCCTCTGCACCCCTCGGGGCCTATCTTCTCCACGCAAATTCCCACAACACCGAAATGCACACACACAACCTGAACCATTTGCGATCTACGTTTACTTCTCTACATAAACAATAATTATTGCTAACTGTGCTAATAACAGATATCCCATATTTTTCAAATCTTTAATAAAATTTTATGGCTATTGTAAGAGAGGTGAAAGATTGGTGGTCCTTTGATGTGGTCTGTATAACACCTAATTTATTCTGCTGCGACCGCACTTGTTCTGAGAGAGACTGCATATGCTGCTAGACACAGGTAAACTTGTGATCGGGTCACCCTGGTCTACAGGTAAAAACAGCAATTTACGCAGAAAACAACCATCTATCACTGTCTAGTAACAGGCACTCGCTAACAAAACACCGACATCGGTTTACCCTTCAAAACATATGTTTTAGGGTGCTTAGACAAGAAGTTAATGAGAAATCAATCACCTTTATGTCATGTGAATACTATTCAATTCCGTCCAAATGCAATGCTAATTTTCCGATTTTCTTGCATTTCTGTCTCAGGCACACTTGACGGATATGATCAACTAGCTAAGAAACCGATAGTTCTATTTAAACGTTCTTTATTCTTTCTAAACATTTATATAATTTTCAAAATAAAATTACCGATTTTCACCCTATTAAAATGGAAGAACTCACATGTTATTAACATCGTAAGTAGCACAGCTAATCCAACGGCAACGACAAGTGAGAGAGTTCCAGTGTCGACTTTGCCTTGTTCTTCGCCATTAAGTTCTCGAACGAGTTCACCTAGACCAATTATTCAGCTAATTGACCAGTGGGAAAAATATTTACTGGAAAACTAGGTAAAATCTATTCAATAACATACCAATAACATACGACAAAGCAGTGAACCACTGATCAGTTTGAGCAAGTTCGTTCACCTGAACTTTATGCGATCAGTTATGTCCTCAAATTCAATGATAACGACACGTAGGACGGTTATGTTAGAATAAGCCTTAAAATCTTTCCACATAATAACTTTAGATTAATTGCGAGAATTTATCCAGATAATATTTAAGATGTCCTTTTTATACTATTTAACCTAACTCTACACAGAGGAACGTACCTCCAAAAAATTTGCTTGATTTTTTATCTTAAAACAAATTTATGACCATTTTACCTACAACCGAAAAGAAGATGTGTACTAGATGTGAAGAGAGAGGGATAAAATTTTAATGAATTGTAATCAAATGAAAGCTTACTTTGGCTAAAATATTTTTTCGTTCTTCAACAGTAACATATTTTTCAGCTAGACGAGCTGGCCAGATGATCATCTGGAAATATTTAGCACATTTTGCAATATTTCAGTTAATTTACTACTTTAAATTTCATTCTAATACCTTTTTGTAATGTTCCCACACAAATACGATCACTGAATTTCCGCAATCACCAAGGGCCCATTTGCCCTCTAACGCGCGACAAAACGCCTCTGCTCGATCAGTTAATTGACTAGAAAACAATTTCTGCTTCTTTATTGGCCTTTATTACATAACGAAGAGAATTAAAAATATGCAGATAATTTCACTGATTGTTCATATCTTCATATCTGATAATATTTGATGCTTTTATTTCAACAGTTTTTCGAAGGAGGAAATCGAAAAGTTAGATTAGAAAACAAATATTAAGCAAATATTAAGGCACTCACGCTTCACTAGGTGAATGCATTTGCATTTGTAAATTTTTGACAATTGCTACAGAGACGACGAAGCCATGGAATCCTTCAGAATCTGTTCCTAAAATTTAAATAAAATAGATTTAGACGCGTTTTGAATAATACTAGACAAAATGTGTAATTAATGCATTAAAAATGTCATTAAATTGAAGTGAAACAAAATGGACAGAAGTAACATCGGACATACGTTATCGTTTTTACATGGCCATACTTGTTCCATTCTCATTCTCTCAATCACTGACTCACCAGCGATTCCTGTGGTACACTGCGATCTTCTTTGACAGTGGCAAGGAGTACCAACTGCCAAATCATGAAGTAATCGGTTCAACGACATCGCTAAATACTGGGTATTTCTAGCTAATTTCCGAAGCTAAAGAATTTCTCAGTTAGCAATATGACTATGTGCAAGAAAAATGTGAGCCAACAAATTTTTGAGTAAATACTCATCAAAGACTACTTGAATAAGCGTACTTGAATAGTCTTTCGAGAGAGCACTAAGAATTTCTGCACTTTTATCAAATGGAGACATGAGTGTCAAGAAAATCTAGGCATATTCTTGAAATTATGACATATTGATAAATACTAAAAATCAATGCAGAAATATAGGTCTATATTTTATAGGGAATAATATCACTTAAGAAATTATTTTCCAAGATAATATCGGATAAAATAGACCTTGGCTGTTATTTAAAATCTTGTCGGGGTCACAAATGTACAGTGGTTGCTTGTTCCTAGGAAGTACAGAAGCACATTGATTGACTGAGGGGCCGCGGAGGTCTGGATACTGCCCTGAGGTCCATTGTGATTGAATACTTAGTGGAATATTAGACAATACCAGGAAAATGTAAGATCGCATGAATCGCATCTGTAAATTTTATATTATTTGATCCTAGTTTCACTTATTGAATTTGCTTTTTGCTGCATAATTTAACAAATAACTTCATAGAGTTACAACATTTATTTTCGTTATTGGTATCTGAATTTTAAATGTATAGATTTAGTATACTAATGAAATTTAAATATTTCGGACTCTTCTTCACACTGAGAGTTAATTGAAGAGGACAGCTGATACATTATGGGTATCAAGTCAGAACAAATGACATTCACCAATATGCAGACAAAAATTTAAGACGACTTTTTTAATGGAATAAACTAGAGAAAGAAGACAGAAAGGAAAGTATTGTACCAATGAAGTTGGCCTAGATGCAAAGTTAGAGAGATGAAAACAGTATGACAGTGACATAGAGAAGAAAAGGAGTAGGAGGAAAAGGAAGTGGGAACAAAGGTTGCAAATAAAGAAACATGTCCCGACTGCTGATCGGAGAGCAGTCGATCAATGAGTGTGAGGGAGGCTGTTGATAGGCGGAGCTAGAAAATATGAGCAGTTCGTCAGTGGGTCTCCTGGACATGCGAAAACATTAGAAAAACTCTTAAGATGCGTGAGAATATGCATGGAGCCACTCTTTGCCTCTGTTTATTTGTTCGTCTCTGTCAGTTTCTCTCATCATCTCCTACATAGTCCTTCTTTAGTACTATTATCACTCTTGCACTAGATGTTTTAGAAATCGCGATCCCCTAACACATGTTTAGCAAATATTTTAGCTTTCAAATCATTTCGTTTTAAACATTCTTGTGCCAAGAAAAATAGAAGGTCTAAATAAGGCTAAAGCCGTTACTTCTTCATGGAAGACATTGTTACTACTACTATATTTATTATTATCATTGTAATTATACTATTATGCAGGTTTTGTTACAATTGTTATCCAAACAGCACAATATTTAGAATAATTTTACGAGTGTATTAATCAAATATTAAAATTAAATGTGCTTTTTATGCTTAAATTACAAACATCAATTAGATTCATACCAATCATTAACGAAAAAAAGCAAATTTAACTTCTGAATGACATCTGAATAGAACGAATTTTAAAAACACCAATTGATTTGAACTTATTTTAATTAGAAGATTTATGATATCAGGGAATATGATGATAAAATAGCATCCAAACTTATTCTATGAAAGATATAAAGTGAAATGCTAAATACTTAGAACAAAATTGTTTGATAAAATTCATTCAACATCTCCTTAGATAATTCTTTGCATCCCTTCGTTTTTTTATGATGTAATTGTTGCTTTCATAAATCACTATGCAAACCTTCAGGAAACTGAAGGTTCGCTATAATATATATGCTAGATTTAAACGAATATAAATCATTCACAGCAAAGTAGCTTCATTTTTTTAACAGATGATCAATGAATAGTTTGGTAGACAAAATTATGAGTCAGAAAATACCAGAAAAAGGCTTTAAAGTGATGATAATCAATTGCACCTGAAGTTGGCTATAGAGTCGGACCAAAACTTATCCCATCGTATAAATTCATCATATCCCATTAAATCCAGCAGAAATGGATAACTTACAAGTGAAAATAATAGGTATAGGAGATTTTCTATTAAATTAGTATCATCACTAATATTTTATTAATGGATGGTAATAGCAGGAAAATGAGAGATAAAATAAACAGAAGAGGAGTATAAAGGTTGTAAAACGTAGAAGCTGAAAGCTAATAATACTAAACAGAAGACTCATCGTCGCTGGACCAAATCCTCTAATACCCACGCACAATAAGCATTCATCTTGCTTAGCGGCTCTATGAAGTAACCGCGAACTATGAAGGTAAACAATTCAACCTCAAACTAGCACTGACAATTTTCACATGACATTCAGAAAATTGTTCAGCCGCGTCATAAATTTTGGCTTATTATCGTTTCCTTATAGTTCACCATTAATCACTGTTTAAAAGTAGGAATCCTGCAGCCAGGACTCTCACTACAGTTGTGAATAATATTTGGGTTCTGTATACATAAGTATCTAATTAAGCACAAAAATTTTTCCAAAATTACAAAATCTACAGGCGGTCCATTAAAATGAATATAGACTTCATGAAACGTCATCATTACAAAAGTTATCTGGTACTCGGGTAATCACCGACCCAATTTAGGCCCATTTGGTCGTGTTTTTTTTTAAAAAATGGCTTTGTCTAAGGAATAGACCTGAAATATGGGTATTACGTCTTTTTTACTGAAGTAAACTTTTTAACAACAACAATATCAAAGTTACGTAATTCTTTCAGTATGACTGAAAAAATTCATTCCATGACCATATACAACACCAGCACACGGTGCGCCAAACATTGGAGAATGGTCGATGCCAGCCCTGCAAAAACGAGAATTAGCAGAACCACCTGTGCGTATTTCTCAAAAACCCTTTAGCAATGATGTCAGTAGGCCCCAGTGAAAGCGACGAGGCGATATTCAAGCAGGAAGGGCAGGACATGGTGAGCGATAACGGCGATGCGTCAATGACTGGCGCATTTTAGCGGCATTCATGAAGAAAAGCGATGAGGAAGGCAGAAGTTTGGATGAAAAGAACTGCATGCATCTGTTGCTTGTACTCCGTGCACACCAATACAAGAATTCTCACCTACCTTCTTAATTTTTACTATTTATATACTTTTAGTAC
>JAJAVP010000464.1:0-20072 GCA_020740425.3 Heterorhabditis indica
TAGGTGTGGCAACACTGGCGATAGTTCTTAGACGATTCTGTTTAGCCTTTAAAACAGATTATACGCAATTAACTAAAAATAGCTAAATAATCCTATAGGACCTAAACTGACTATAGTTGCAAAACTTTAGAGCAGTACTATAGCTAAAGCAACATAAAATTCATATTTCTAAGTTAGTGTAGTCCCTAATAATTAGTAACAAATATTTGTTTTATCCGCTATCAGTGTTAAGTTCTGACAAATGTTCAACTATCCATTGCTTAGTGTCCTATATTTAAATTACCATACATATTTCTCATGAAAATTATAATTTAAATATTAAGTAAGGCAAATATTTCAGACCATGATTTCGACATATGTTCCCTCTACATCGACCGCTGAACAAGTCGATATTATAGATACTTTGAAATGTGCACCAAGTGGAATTCGAAGGTAATTAAGAAAGAACTAGGTAAAGATCATTCAAAATTTTTTTGGAAAATAATTGAAGGTACAGTTTCAGTAACTCAAATTTTATCTCTTCTTTAAAAATCGCTATTAGAACACTTTATTTTTATTAAAATGCAACGTACATCTATAGATTTTAAGTGATGGAAGCAGATTAAAATGCTCAAATGTACGACTAAAGAAGATCATCTAGTATTGTTGGTAAATAGAAAATAAACTGACTTTACCTATTTTATGATTCGCGAACAAATATAAGAATGTAAGACTTGGGTAGTTTTTATTTATAGCAAATATACACAGTAATGAACTAAAATAATATTGAATGAGAGGATAGTAAGAGTTATAAAAATAGTGGGTATACATTCTTCCCATCCACATTTATTAAATGGTTTGAATGTGATGACTACAAATTGTGATCAGGCCATAAGTGATAACAAAAGGCTGTTTGAGAAGAAAAAAGTTAAGCCTCAAAATTATTAGTAGTGATGTCGAGAAAAAAGAAAAAGGAGGAACCACTACACGGCTGAATGGGATAAAAAGTAAAAATTTATTAAACCTAGTCAAAATTCTGTATTGGTAGGAATCAAGAACCAGTACGATGCAAATTTGACATGATGAAAGTGTCTAAGGAGATAGAACATATACTGATAAGTACTGGAGCATAATGAAGAAAGAAGGGGAACTAAAGAAAAAGGCATTAAATAGTTTAGGAATATTATTCATGAAAGAAGCTAGCAATTAATTTCCGACAAAATGTAAGTTCAATAATACACATCGAATGTATGTGCACCGAGACATTTTCATAGGAACGTCAGTATAGCATTCTCGTATCAATGAGGTCATATACTGGTCATATTATAGGGTTTGCAGACTTCTAAATTCGATGAAAAAAATTATAACTAGAATTCTAACTTAAAATGTTTATTTGAACTGCATATAATTTTACCAATGTATTGTATTTTTTGGAAACTTGATGGCAAAACACCTAGGCATGAGGTATCAAAAATAAACTTCATCTGACATCGACACAAAGTTATGTTGTTGCTTTTCAAAGTGCTTATGAAGATAAGAGTTTGTGTAAGCGCTATGTATAGTATCAAATAACTAGTATCCAATTTCTAATAAAATAACATTTTATTATAGACTCCTAATGAAGTTCATGGTTAAACAAACCCATAGAGGAGTGGCAGGAAGAGAATTTGCTAAAAACTGTCTGGTGAAAGCAACTTTCGAACTAAGGAAAACAATTCGTCTCATTGGAAACAGACTTGTTCAGGAAGTAAGTATTTCCCAAACAGCATTATATACTTTTAAAATTACTTTTTGTGATATATAGCTTGATAATTAAAAAGCCCTATTCAGTGAAAAAGTTAAAAGCAAAATGTTTACACTTATGAAACACACATTAGATTAATTCTAGGGATTCATTGCGGATGAAGATCTCTATCATTTTATGACTATTGAGGAAATTAAAGAACTGTATCACACAAGGAACGCCAAATTAATATCCAGGTATAGTAACCACTGATCGTTGTCGTTTTTCATGTATCAGAAGCTTCAATCGACTTCCATTTTCAAACTCCGCTAAAATGTATCCAGACTTATTTTGTTCAGTTGTCTTAGATAACAGGAATTTCAATATTTATACTAAAATTGATTTTTTATTTTAGAGCGGTAAGGCGAAGAGAAGTTTTCTTGGAACTCGAAAACCGCCATTATGAACATATATATTTTGGGAATGTTAGCACAGTAAGCTCCAAATATATTTAGAAAATATCAGGTTGCAACATTCAAACATTCCCTTAATTTAAACTTTACTATTATCGCTTTTGACTAAGAAATAATTGTTTAATTGGCAATATATTTTCTAGAAAAATGTGCATATAATTAACATTCAGTTATGTGCTCAACATTATCAAATAATAACAAAACTCGTTTCAGTATAACAAATCGATTAATGCCAACTTTACAAAACTAAAGTCA
This sequence comes from Heterorhabditis indica, assembly GCA_020740425.3. Lineage (NCBI taxonomy): Eukaryota > Metazoa > Nematoda > Chromadorea > Rhabditida > Heterorhabditidae > Heterorhabditis > Heterorhabditis indica. The sequence continues at coordinate 2,431 of JAJAVP010000464.1, forward strand.
CTAACTGGGACAGTCGTCTGTGAAGGAGTTGTTGTAGGAAAAGCGAGAGTTGCGAGAAATTTGGAAGAGGCGAAAAGTATCGAAGTATGTTGGACGATATTCGGAGATATGAATTATATTAGAAGCTTGTTTTTCTTGTGAAATGATTATCTAAATGAAGGCGTTAGTGACCTGCAACATCGTCTTCATTTAGCCTGGCGAGATCTTAATAACACATTGCACGGATATATGTTGGACACCATTTTTCCCAATCATTAAAGGAATTGTCACAGAAATTGGAGGCCTCCTCAGCCACGGTTCATTATTTGTTTCTCGAATATAATTTATTTAACAAATCACACTTAATGAATCTGAGCATTAAGAATGACTCTCACCGATCTTAACGCTATAAATAATTTTATCGAAGCTTTAGAATTTATCTTAGGAGGAGTATCAACACTTAACATATTGCTTTAGGTGCCGTTGTTGCTCGTGAATATGGTTTACCTAGCCTTATAGCAGTTAGTTCTGCCACTGAAATCTTTAAAACCGGTAAGTAAACGTAACAATTCATATTTCGTAGGTAAAACCATAAGTCTTGCAGCAATTTCTTATTTTAATAATAAATCCTTCTTAGATTTATTTGTGGAAAGTCTCTTATAATTATAATAATTAAACTATATTACATGTTTACAATTCCCTCAATGTGTCAAACGTTAATTTAGATTTTTTCTCAATTCTAAACTGGCCACAAACAGCAAATAAATGCTAAACTTTTTTAGAACTCCCATTTTGTTAAATGTTATGATCTAGTACTATAATTCCAATAATTCGTTTTTTCTTCAAAAATTCTCGTCTTAGTCTGATATTTACGAGACATTATCACTTCAGAATCATAGGAATAAAAGCTGCTTCTCCGAACTGTCTTATTGATTCTTCTTTTATTTAAAGCCTGTGCGTTTTTCTTAGAGACGTTTTGGTCCACTTAATTCATAACAATATTAATGGTAAATGGTAAACTTACTATTATTGATTTATGAGTTCACAAAGCTTATAAGCCCTCAAAATTTCCTGCATAGTTTTACTGCCCAGTAAACACCACCTAAGTATATTATTTCTTAGAAAGTCGTGCGTACTTCGAAAGATCAATATTGCAGTAATACGGGAGATTCCCAGAATAGTCATAAGTTTACCTAAAAGATTACAAAAAGGTTTTACTGAAATACCGAAACTTTTAAATATTATGGTTCCCCGCATCAGTGCCTATTCTAAGCCTAAAATATTTAACTGTACAGTAGTTTCTTCTGTGATTATCAATGAAATAGTTGATTAGGTAGAATAAAAATAATTCGATAAAATGGTTATTCCAGAAATATCTATTTTAAGGAGACCTGGTGGAACTCAATGCGTACAAGGGATTAATCTCCAAAGTAGCAACTAAATTACCCGAATTTTTAGAAGATAATTAGTGGAATCATCTGCTGTATTGTTTTATTAAAATTCATAGATGAAGTTAATTAAACGTAACAAGTTGACTAATGAATTAATGAGCCAATTGCATTTTGCAATTATAGACGTCATCGATTTTTACACAATTTTCTCATACAATATTTATTTCATATTTTACTATTATCTTGACCCTTCTCTAAAATATGACTGGAAATTATGAGTGACTTAATTATAAAGTACATCATAATCTTTGTATTTGAGTAGTTTTTTTGACATTATCTATATGTTAAATATGGATCAGTGTTTCTAATTGGCAGGAAGCCTAAGTAATTATTGTATTATGTACTTTTATATAGGGAAATAATATTTCATATAATGAATTAAAACTAAATTTGAACGACTTCATTTGTTTATACTAACTTTTGGAGTGTTTACTTATAAACCAGCAAGAATATTAGCTAAGAAGTATAAGTATTCTTTCATTATAATTTTCATAAGCCTATAATATATTTCTTATGGAACCCAAAAATACAAAATTTTATATTAGATAATTAAGACAAGTTATAAATTATTGGCTAGTAAGCACCAGCATCAAGTGGAAAAGGGAATATGGAAATTTAAAACATAACTAAATCATTGAAAGATGAAATGTAAACGTGCATGATCTTTCACTCTTGTTGAACTCTCGCAGTCTGAAGTTTGCCAATGGATCAAAGGGTACTTTAGCAAGATCAACCTCAATACCTATGTCAATAAGTACCTGTCGCGAGGAACCATTCTTTTTCTCACCACTACAGGACTAAATGAAACGGGTGCTCACCTGGAACTTTTATTTGTAGTGAAAATATCTCTACACTCGTTTAGAAGGTAGCTTTTATAAATCTGTGATATGCTGCTGTATTTTTTTCTATTTTGCTGGTTTGAAGGCTGATTATTTATGTTTAATATTTGATTTAAACAATTAGATCATCATAACTAAAATTAATGTTTTATAGACTTAATGTGATACGAAAACCAGCTTGTAGTGTCATATATGTAAAGTGAATTTATATGAATGAGTCAAATAATTACTTAGTCACACTTAGAGCACTGAATTAAAAAATACGCATTCTTATTTGAATTGCACTTGTTGGTATTGAGGTGCAAAACACCGTTCAGTGGGTAAATAGTATGTCCAATTACTCCAACTCTATGGACTTACCGTGGTAGAACTCTAGCTTATTTTTAGCATATTTTTGTTGCTGAGGGATCATTCTGGGACAATTACTCTCGCGTTTTTCCACCCAGGTTATAAAATTCCACTGAACCTTGGTTACGCCGCAGCATCTTTTCCTAAGCCTATTATTTGATTTAGTTAGGATATGAAGCCATTTAATATACGATTATCATTAAATGGAATTATACAGAAAATTTATGTTGATTATAGACTTGATTTATAGAAATGCTACAAAAGAAAGCTAAATTAGAACTTTCTCTTTCGATTCCAAAAAGTAAGTCAAAATGTATTAATTTCTTGTAATATTGCCAGTAACAAAAACTTTGTTTTGTATAAACATTGACTGAATAGTTCTATTCCTGGTCTTTAAACTCTATATTTCTAGATATTTTGTAAATTCAAATCATAATCTAGTATACTAAAACAATGTAGGCAAAGACTTTTGTTGAATGCCTCACCGTTGTCATATTTTTTCACTCGACAGTCCTTTTACCTATTTTAGCTGTAATTTCTAATATATTGCTTTGCTTGCTTTTCTTATTATCAGATCTTGTTTTTCATACCCATATTATCAACCGAACTAGTAGCAAGTTAATTCTTTTCATTTGTTATATACTTAATCTTTTCCAAACATATAATGGTATTTTTTATGTTTGACTTCCATTTATGACCGGTTTCCAGCGTGCTTGTACGACAAATCTTGACGGCGTCCTGTACACACACGCACGTCGTATTCTGCGAACATAGTGCACCTAACACTTTTTATTGCTATTTAGTGATCTAATAGTTGGCGTACGCGTTGTGGAAGCTGGCAATCCACAAGATCCACGCTCGAATTAAATGAACTCCTTTGTCCAGCTCCCGAGTTTAGAACTACTCCAATCTAAATGGTGCCTAAGTTAACTATGATACTAGATAATATCTACCTACGCCTTTGTAATTTTGGTAATTTCTAAATAATACTTTTTATGCTATACTAGCAAATGATTTCCTTTGTCATAATATATTATTTCTTTTAAAATATTTTCACTTAATTTTCTCCCTCTTTAGTAGAATGACCTCATTCCTTTACGCTTAAATAAAGTTCATTGTAAGTTGCTGTTAACTTTAATTAGGAAGAACGACGAACATTTAATTATTTTTCAAATCTTGAAAATTTTAGAAGCCTTTTATTACAAGAGATATCAGTGGTAATAAATGAATAGCGCATAACTGAATTATATCTATATTTATAATGTCATCTCTATGAAAACTGTAAATATCACCGATACAGTGTAGTTTATGCCTGTATAAACATATAGTTCCTCGCGATTTCTGAGAGTAATGTCGCTTCCAGTTGACACAAGGACCCATTCAAGAATGAACTTTTCAATGTTCAAGAATTCTTTAATACATTTCAGCCCTTCTTAATGTGCTACTACTTATTTTAGTTAGGTATTAGGAATACTGTATACGGAAAAAATTGCTATATGATAAACACTGGTTTGTTATGTCAATGATTACTATTAAATATACATAAGATCAATTAATTCTAAAAGTTTTCGATCATATAGCATCTATAAAATTTGAAAAAAAAAAAGTTAAACTTCATAAATATGTAAACTGCAGTTTCTTACTGATAATTCATCATTCTGAAGGTGAACCCGGTAGCTATCCGATATCCCAGTCTTTGAATCGTTTCAGTTTTTGCTTCATTATATCTACAGAAAAATCATTATCGGCATTTGCACTTTTCGATAAGTGCTGACGAAATTCCAAAGCTTATAAAATAAAATATTAGTTAAAGAATCACTGCATATATCATGGATGGAAAAAAACGCTAACATGAAAGAGTGAAAGAAAGTTCATATCATTTGCATTATCGTATTCCCTAATTGTGGAATTGTAACTTATGTTCGATTTAGGCGTGCGTCAGACCGTCAAGTATCCCATTGACAATGCTAAAGCTACTATTTATTTATTATGGAATTTTTCCTCTCTTCCGATGGTCAAATCGAAGAAAATTTTTATTCATAGACTTTTCATCCTTTTTCCGATGCATTATGATACCTAAGTTTCCCAACTTTTTTAAACAAATATAATTTTGCTTTTCGATTTTCTAAAATAAGTCAGTACCTATATTCATATATTATTCATTTACTTATTATTTTAAAATATTGCTCATAGTTAAGTCATAATTCCTTTCTAAACTTTACTTCCCCTTGTCGTCACATGCATTTCCTAACCAAAAAACATTCTCATATGATATCCTGATTTACCCCGCAGGCGCAAACGTTGTTTCTGGTTTTCATGGTTATAACATCCCTCTTCGGACTGATCATGTTTAGATTTCCGCGTCCTATCTTTCGTACTTTGTATAGATTTCCACAACTTAATGGATCATTTTTTAATACTTAATTCGTATTTTTAAATCGAGTTTTTAGAGAAGTACGCATAATTTTGTAGTAATTAAAAAAATAGAGCAGTTATTAAAATTTTTAAACTTATAATAGTTTCCTTATGTTACCAAACGGTTTGCAGCGTCATAATCATACATTCGCTAGCTTTGTATTTCTATTCGACATTTTATTTATTTATTTAATTTGGAAATTTTCTCATTATTTTTTTAGAAGTTCTAAAAGTGGTTTTCCGCACTTTCTCATGCTTTTTGCTAATTACTATGCTATCTGTGAGAAAAAATAACATAAAGCTTTATAACATTTATTATAATCTTTTCGTATTCATTGTACAGGAATTTATGTAAGCCAACCATTTACAGTTGTATTGTGTAACTAGTTCTTCTTTGTATTTTTTTATCATAGATTTTTTTAAAGCTTTCTTAACTATTTAAGTATAGTTCTTACTACTATTTAAAGCATGTTAGGATCCGTAAATAAAGTCTCATAACTCTTTCTAAATTATAAGAATAAAAATGTATTTTACTTGAATAAATAGCTGGCGATAAAATAAAAAGACTAAAGGTGCTATATTCAAAAGAAACTGCATAATGTCTTGAAAAGCACTAAAATTGAGCATCCCATGTACGTAAGCGAATATCATCATTGTAATACTAAATTTCGAGCATTTTCTATTTCTTTCCTGAATTGTCCTATATTATTCCATTTTGTTTTGTATCTTACAAGGCTTACTAGTTGATGTCATAGCACGTAATAACCAATTCTTGATTTCATTCTAGTATTTGTGTTTTAACATATAAGGCCAAGGAGTTCTTCAAATATAACTGTTTGTTTCACATAACTTCCATTTCAATGCAAATTTTACGTGCATAAAGTAAGGACCATTGTTACAGCCAATTTCACAAATCTCTTAACATATGATGTTTAGCCATACAATAGGTACCCAAATTGTGCTAATAATTAAGCATTTTTTCGAAACTAAAGAGTAGGGAAGTAGTAAATTGTGGTAATACATATTAAGTTATTAAAATAAATAATAATTAAACCTAAACACTAACTTACACAAAACTATACGCTAGTTCTCCATTACCGAATATATATCAACGAACGGATGTAGTTTTGTTGGACTTCTAAATGACAATAGCCGTAGTCTTGACAACTGGGCATGATTTTCACATACAAATGTGGCCCATGACTTGCTTTGCAATTCATGACCTTAACAGTATAAGTTTCAAGTTAAACTAATTCCCTAATTATTGCTAATCGAAATTAACTTTATATATCAATGGGGTTTCTGGTAATCGATCAGTAATCCACACTATATTAGTGGTCTTCTGGGTGACTAAGAAACTGGCGAATCGCGAACGGATCGCAGCGATTTTACCGAGCGATTAGTTTCCCCATCTCCGTTCGACCTCAGTAGTCTGCAGTCGAGCGCAATCTAATCGATCAAAGTGGGTTTTGAGGTGATACTCATTTACTTTTTTAAAGTGAATATTTGCAATTAGATAGAATCATCACAACAGAAACAAAAATGTTTCAATTATTTAACAATTTGCTCGATTTCCAGAGAACTTATAATTAACCTTATGCGATACTATTTAAAGTTTTTTTTTGTTTATATAAATCACTTCCATTTTGAAACGTGTTTTGAGATTGGATAAGATCTTCCATATTTGTAGGTCTACGTTGCTTTTTAGAATCTAATATACTAGCAAGCTTGCTGTATTCTTATTTTTCTATATAATTTTTAAATCTAGAACGAAATAGGGATACGGAAGATCTTGAAAGAATATGTAAAATCTGTAAAAACATGTACATCTAATTAAATTATAATATTCATAAACTACATTTTTATTTGTTTGATTATATTAGTATCTATTAATCAAATATTCCTAGTACCATACCAATATGATGTACTAAAATATTTCTTTATATGCTAAGATAAAGGATATGTATTTAATTTATTTAGGACTGAATAAGTAATTTTTTTTTAAATTTAGAGCTGTTTAGCAACACACTCATCCTAGTAAACAAACTATTAGAGGCTTTCTACCAAATCAAAATAATAATAAGCGAAAAATAGTTGACTGATATATTTATTTTGCTTATCAGTCCTTAAGAACATGCTATCGCTAACACTCAAAACGTGTCAATGTTATAGTGAAAATATTCAAATCTAATTATTGCTGTTTATAATACTAGCAACTTGGAGATATATAAATAATTTACTGTTTCTATGCATCTTTCCGTCAATTTTGAGTTATGAATTTCACATAGTTGTGTTATTTCGAAAAGTTTATCTGCTCCAAATCATCAATTTTTAAATATTAAAATTATTTTAGGATAATGATTCGTGTTTATAATTGATTCCATTTACTTCCGAAATATAGTTTATTAATGTAAGCCTATGGAGTGAACCAATAATAATTAACAGTTTTTGTGTATTTTATATATATATATGTATATATACCTCATTGTTTTAAATAATCTCAATGTCATTATTTCCAATATGTAATCAATCTTTTCACTGGTTATAACAAAGATATTGATGAAACATCCATACATCGAATTCTGGAAATGTTTGATAGTTTATAATTTGTTTTAAATAGACATATATTACATTGTTCTTTATGGAATAATCACTTCCTATATCGCAATGATATGCATTTATTTCTTATAATACAGTATGATTACTTCAAATCCGTGAAGTTTTTTCCTCACTGTAACGTCACTGATCGATTGATCTCCTACATTAACCGCAGCCTTGTTTCAGACAACTCATCCGGTTTGGCCACGAGTGGGAGATTTATTGTGTGGATGGGCGGCTCTCTCGCAAATTCCCACTGATGGCTAGCTACTAGCCGACGATACTCGATACCATAACCAGATTGCATAATTTGTTGATTACTGTAATTTACGGAAAAAAATATCCAATCCTTTCGATATTTGCTACAGTGACCAGAGCCTAACGCCCAAATAGGTACTAATTATGACGCGTCTATTTATCCTACCTGCAATTTTTGCATTTTCTTCTCTTTCATTATGGTATATGATATGTTCTGCTCCAGGATGGGAAAACGAAGGTAGATTTTCTAGTATCTTATTTCCAATTGGCATTGCATTTTTAACATTATTAAAAAATTATTTATCCTTGTATATTTGTAACAACTCTTCATTTCAGCTGTTTTAGAACTACCAAAGCAATTCGAGAATTTCACTGCACTGGCAGAAAAATTTCGCCAATATAAGGAGGACCACTTCAGATATATTACAACTGTATTCATATGCGCCTATTTATATAAACAAACATTTGCCATTCCAGGGTCATTTTTTTTAGTAAGTTTCATAAATATAACAAAATGCTTATTTATTTAATTATACTCGGATATAATATTTAATTCACCATGCAATTGTAATTAGGGATCCAATAAAAATTTATTGAAGGTACAGTATAGTGTATAATAAGAATGGAAAAATTAAAATTAGTTCTTAGATGATGAATTATACGAATATTTTGCTTCAATTATGTCTTTGCTTATTTCATGCCAATCAGTGGTAACTCATGATATCGCTAGGTCAATTTTCAAGCTTTCGGGATATTTTAGGGATATATTTTTAGTGAATAAATTAGAACATAAATAGATTTCCAAATACACGTTTTTAATTCTACATATTTTATATAGAGCTATTTAATGAATTTACAGGTAAAGTATTTTTCATAGTTACATAGTTTCTTTTCTAAGATAAATTAAGTGTAAGCATGATTATTAACTCACTCTAGGAAACGCTATCTTAAATTGCAAGGAATTAAAACTAGATATCTAATTTTTCTAAAACCTTTTCTTAAATACGAATCATATACTAAACTTTCAGAATGTCATTGCTGGAGTAGTTTATAATCTTTGGTCTGGATTTATTTTGTGCTGCTTACTGACAACAGATACGTTTTTAAGATATATGAGAGTATAATAGAATAGGTCAAGATTTTATTCAAACTCAGTAAATTTCCTTTATTATATATGAAAAGAAATACAAAAGAAATGCATGAGCAATCGCAGTACCAATATACATTTATTTTAAGTGGATCAACACTATGCTATCTTTTTTCTGAACTCTTTGGTCGGGAATACGTATTATACTACTTTGGCCAGAAGTTGACATATTTGCAACAAAAGGTTAGTGAAAAACTTACGGATATTTGAACCTAACCTCTTTGAGAATATTCAACTATGCTTTATTCAGTGAGAGATAACTCTTTAGAATTTTTTAACTTTTGGTTTCATTACTAATATCCGCCCCAGTTGTATTGCATCTGTCTATTTTAATTTCTTAGTTTTTTCAATATAGCCAACTTTAGACCTCGGAACAAATGAAACAGTGATTAACGATTAAAACACCAGCTATTTTATACATCTTTCGACAATGGTACTCATTTGCTCTTAAATCTAACACACATATATATAGACAATTTTAGAAAACAAACCACTTTGTTAAATCTTAGAGATACAGTAGTCACTGGATCTAAATATATCCTAGTTTTTATTAGTTCCACAAATATAAATAATCGGGATCAAACTTAATGATGGTAAAATTGGTTCAAGGCAGTAAATTTTCAATAAAAATCTATATAGTTCACATGATAAGTTTAGAAAGATGGTTAAGATCAAAATTGTGTTGAATAAATGATAAAAATTCATATGGCTTTCAGATAGACGACAATTCAAACCGGCTTCTCCCTTTTCTCCTTTTCGCACGAATGTTCCCTATATCACCTTCTTGGCTTTTGAATATTGTTGCCCCTTTTCTCAATATACCTTTACCTATATTTGCAGTATCAGCTCTGATAGGTTAGTCGATTTCTTCTTAATGATATATACCAGGCTTTAAAAACATTTTTCTTATTTTAACGCATAATATTAAATTCAAGATGTCTTATTTTTAATATTTACTTTTGCAAAAAAGGCTTAATATTGTCATCCACCAAAAGGAGAGAGAAATGGCCGAATTGGGCCATTTTGTATTGGATCATTTATCTAAATCACTTCGGAAATAAATTCAATTGCATGGAGGAAGACATATAATTATAAATCTCGGGACCCAGTACTTGAAATTTTGCCAATTTTTTTGTAGCCTCTTATCACATCAAGATCATTCACACTTTTTATTTCGATGTTCAATGCACATTTTTGAAAAAATGCAACGTTTCATAATAACCCACTTAGGAAAAGTGCTTACAAAAAACAAAGCAACAATTTATAACAAATAACAAACACCCACTCTTGAAGAATATAGCCAACCATTCTCGATGACAAATTTTTGAGGATGACAGGGCTAATTTTCTTCCTTTCGTCTGAAATAATTTCCTCCAACTCTTTAACTGAGGGAAAACTGGTAACAGATGGCCAGTCTATAAGATTTATGTCCCTGCACCAAACCGTATCCTTTGTCCTAGAACTCATATGAATGGTAGGTTTATTGTTTTCTTAAGAAAACTTGCCATGATAAGGAAGTAGTTGGTTTTCAAAAACTTTCGTAAAACTACACTTTTTAATTGAAACTAAAACCAATATGAGATCACCAAGCGATGAAAATGCTACCTATACTCAAAAGCTTCTTCCAAAATTGCGTTTAAGGAAAAATAGTTCCTCCTTTCTCAAATCCCTCGAATATGAAGTGAAACCATCTGGGCCATTGAGGTCAAACTTCTTCTCGTCACTAAAGATGATCTGAATAGAAAAATTTGTGCTTGATAACGACACTACATATTTAGAAATTTAAGATTCACCTCATTCCATCCTGAGGTCCATAACTTTTGCCCTCGGGCAAAATCCAGTCTACCTTTCTTATGACCAGCTGTTAAATTGGGGTATTTCTTCATCTTTTCTCGTCTTATGAATGGATTTTCCTTCACTCCTCTCCAAGCCGTTTTTGAGACCGTTGAATAACAGACACTCTTGTTTTCATTCAAGCTGACTGTGCTATTCGTTGCCATCATTGTGATTCTTTTGTTCTGTTGTTTTTCAACTTCTATGGCCTTCCTCCATTCTTCTTGTTTACATATTTATCAGGAGCTATCAGGAAATTGGCGGAAAATTTCCTAGAGCAACCTGTTTTCTTCACGATCCCCGAATAATTTAATCCGGCTTCAGAAAATGCAAGGACTTTTTCTTTTACGGGATCGTTGAGAAGCGAACCTCGAGCCGTCTTCTGTTTCTGACACTGACCCACAAAAGGTACATTTGCCACGTAGAGGTTTTCCAGAACGATTCACGTGAGAAGGCTTAGTGCTTTTAAAACTAGGCCAAGTCCATTTCGAAATTATCGATTTCGTCGCGGGTTGCGTAGCGTGCTAAACGATCGATACCAAGTTTAAAGTTAGGGTGAAGAATTAGCACAGTGGATACTCGCTAAGCGATAGATCAATAATTGTTGGGTGAACTACAAGTGAAAACAATCCTGCAATCGACTTGTGGATAATTGCACTAACGAAAGTGACGGTTAGAGAATTTTTTAACCTCTATAAATGCCGTCAGTTAGTGAAAACAGAGTAAAGTATGAGAAAAATGAGCCACGGTTTATCAGTATTTCAGTAGTATTGGCTAACCACTGTGATCACAAACTGGGAAGTATACTCATTTTGTCAGATCTTGAGTGAGGCTATGAAAAATGGCTGTTGTAACTGATTACAAAAAAATTGGACTGATTGCAAGAATAAATACAGTACGTTTTGAAATGATAACACAGCTTCCGTTTATTTTTTCTGTGATCAATTGTCAGATTGATTTTTTCTGAGGTGAGGTGTGGTAGTCTTAGAAGTCTCCAGTTTTAATTTCTTCCTACAATTAACTTTTTGATGACACTATCTTCTACTTCGCTTTACACTTTGCTAATGGCAAGCCAAAAATTCTTGTCAATTGCAGACTGGCGGATNACATTGGATGTGCGGCGCTAGATGATGCTCTAAGACATTCTGGTAGTCTGTGCAATTCATCTTCGTTGACACAAACGCCAAGTCAACGATAACACTTCATCTACCAAATTTCTAGTCAAAAACTGTCGGGGTTCCTTGATCAGATTTCTACAGTATGAGTGACATCTATCAGGACCGTCTAGGTTTAAAGTTTTTCATCACATCAGTAAGGACCACCCACTGTCAAAATAATGAGTTGGTAGTTCGAAGACTCGTAATAAACCAATTTCTTCTCAACCACAGCTTATGGAATACCTAATGAAACGAAGACTTTCTTCTTTTTACACTTGTGGTCACTTCATTCGTGATGAGGCAATAGTCGGAAACTTATTCAGCTTCTGTCATACTGTAGATTTTGAAGTATTGTTACGAATATCCTAATATTCGTAATATTCTAAGTTTACTAGATTGCCATTAATATCCATGTATTTTTCGTACTATAAGATTCACATGCCAATAATATTAAATATCAAATAACCCTTAACGCCCCATAAAGGATAATGTAATTGATTCAATAAANTTGTCGTTGCGTTAATAAACTTGTGCTAACTTAACCTCTATTAAGTTCACATATATCTACTAGTTGTGCAATCTATCTAACAAGCGGTCTTAGATAAATTCTCACAACAAGTATTAATGTCACAGATCCTACGAATTTCACTGCTTCTCATTGTACAGTCCATAAAATTCACCATTTTCACTGTCGTTTAACCTACCAGGTTACCACTATTTTTTCTTTTGTGTTTTTCTTTATTTAGAATTAGAAATTTCAAAATACTCTTCCTGGAGCGATTGACAACATCGGTAATCTATTTGATATCGTAACTGGCAGTTGACAGTATCTTGATTTGGCATTTTTCGTATTGATTCGGCATAGGAGCAAGACCTCTTAATATGAAGGTCAGGACTATAGAATAGAATTTGCGCANCATTTCCAGACGTGAAAAGTAGTGATTTTTAGAAAAAAACACATAAGAATAATCATTTTTATGAACAAAAAAGTGAAATAAACATTGACTACTAAGACTATTACGCCTCACTTCAGAGAAAATAAAATAAATCTGATAACTAAGAACAGAAAATGCACTTTGTGGCCTTGCGATAATGTAGGGAACTAAATTGAGGGTATGGGGACCAAGACATTGATTGTTACCTTATTCGGTTGGGTGTAAGTGCGAGAGTGATAAAAGAACAATTTTGTTCCGCAAGGCACTGGCCTGAGTTTGGCAGTTTTGGCGCCAGTGTTATTTTCTCTATTGGTTGCGTTCTGTGTCTTATGCTAAATTTTGTTCTTGTTGTATTGTAGAGTTCCTTGAGCGTCTGTATACAAACATTGTTCTAAGTTATGCTTAAAGGGTGCCCTTGTTATCATTTATTGATATTTTTATTGGCCAGTGTTAACTATAATAAATCTTTTCCTTGTACCAAATGAGGGTATTTCATTATTATCATCGAGTCTCGCGACAGAACCAAACCCTTGTCCGCATGTTGTTGCTAGAGATAAAAGACAAATAATATAGATAAACAAGGGGACGGGTCTAACCTCACAGACTAACACTTCTGACGGTGAAAAGTTAGCAATTTTGAGATAAAAGAACATGAAAAGCGTGATTTTTAGGGAAAAAACTGAAATTAAAACTGGAGAATACCAAAACTATCACGCCTTACGTTAAAAAATTAGATTAATCTGACTGAGGATAGAAATAGTCGGAAAAGTAGGTTATCACTTAGAAACGTACCGTGAATGCTCGCATATCCTAAAGTAAGCTAGAAATATGAATTTTCGAAGTTTTGAAAATATTTTCATTAAAGATTGAAATAAAAGTATAGATGATCTTGGTGATGTAATAGGAGGTTAAAAAAATTTAGTGAAAGTTGAAGAATTAGGTCCCGAGATGGAGGGGGTATGGCTATGATGATGAATTATGAAAGGTACTCTACATATCATTATTTAGGTTTGGCACCATACAACTTTATTTGCGTTCAAGCTGGATATATTATTTCAGATTTACGGTCTTGGGATGATATATTTAGGTTAGTTTAAGAATTCTAATATAAATTTATTTCCTTAAGACACTCATTGTAGAATACTTTTATAGTACATCAACAATGTTTAAACTATGTTCATTCGCACTACTTCCATTAGCCTACGCCATTTACGTGCGTCCAAGGGCACAGGTTCGTATGTCTTTTCCAACATTCGTTTCCTTTTTTTAGTTTTTGCCTTTCCTTTTCAAACATTCTTGCTTTTAAATTAATTCTCATAGTTATTTAAATCTAAGCCTTAACTATGATTTCAATAAACAATATAAAATATTCTTTTAGTCTATATTAATTATAGTCTTATATCCTTCAGTTGATACCAACGACTGCTGATGCAGAACCGCGGAAAATAGAAGTTGTATAAGATATTTCAAAATAAAATATGAAATCAGTTATAGTTGCCAGATGAGTTCTTTGAGTTAAAAGAGTACCAATACTGGCTAAGTCTACGAAATCTCACATTTATTGTCTATATCTGTTTGTGGTATATTATTTACCAGTGCCTGTTTTAATATATAATACACAAAATTTTTATATCGCCATTTTAAATTGCACGATAAGCTTATAAAAGAAAATTTTGAGTTATAAATATTTTTAGGCTATTTCAGTACCTAGGTTAATTTCATTATATTGAAGAAATTACATGTATGCTGGTGCTCAAAAAACAATGTTAATAAAGTTAAACTTCTGGCTCCCAGCAACTTCATTTTGACTCAGGTTTAACCGTATTTATTTTTGTACATTTATCTCAATACTGATAACTAGAATAAACTTTGATTGGATTTTATAAACATTGGAAGGTCCCAACAGTGTTATATATAATTTTATTCAAAAAGAGGATTTTAGGCTCATTCTAAAAAGGTTTGCTGATAACTAGGTGATCAAGTTGATTATTCCCTTTTAAATAGATAGCGGATATTAAGTAGCATAGATGTATAAGGAAAAGTGTATTCTGGGTTGCAAGTCTTTATTAAGATAATATTACGGTAGATTACGTAATGGAAGAGTAAAGACATCCACATATCCTTAGACTCCGCACAGCTATTTTTATCTGGATCCTCTGCATACGCTTTACGTCTCTGATCTCAGTCGCCATATAAAAGGCCTCTGGGCGGAGATATGCGGCGTCCTGATCTCATGCTATTATCTAACATATTGTTCAACCTTTATTACTCTTTAACAAAATAATTACAATCCCAGAGTGCACCTTTTACCCTTTTATCCATATAACAATGAGTTCCGCTACACATTAAAAGGGAGTATATTGATTACCTGATTATGGCCCACAGTTTTACATTTTATAGGGACTATAAGAGTTCGGACGCTATGGATATTATATGGCGAAGTTTCATTAATGCACTGCGCCGTTTAATGGCTCGCAAAGGAGTCCCATCGACGAGTACTAACGTCAATGCACACAACTTTATAATAGATGACCAAATTCTAGCGTATCTGACAAAACATTTAGGATAGGAGCCCGCTGCCGACCACCTGATGTCAACAAACGGTATCACTTGGTATTATAACACACCATATTCGCCGTGGCAGGCGTATTATACGAAAGATAGTGAAGCACTCGTTATATAAGAGATTAAGAAAAAGGGTAGTTAACAACTTAGCAATTATCCTCATAGAGATTAAGGCGTATCTCAACACAAGTGGAAAGAATTTTGTGCTCCACAGCAAGAAAGAAGAAGAGAAATGAAACTAAGGAGCTATAAGCTTGAGATCACCACCCCTCGACAGTCACATTTTAATTTCCATTACATTAATTGTATAGATATCTGCATGATTACACAACTCTCGCTTCAGGATGCACTACAACAAATCCTACATTCGCTATACGATTATCCTTTTAGAATGCTTTTCAACGTTTCCCTTGAAGAACGCCTTCTTGAAGAACTAAAAAGAAGCTTATTTGCACAAAAGCTACAACAAAACTTTCTAACCCGAAAATCTCCTAGAAGCCGTATCATAAAATGGCGACAGAGCACAGCTCATCATAGACGATTATCAACAGGCATTATCCGAATATGAGAACTACCGTTGGTCAATGACGGGCAGACCACAGAAGCTGTTTATTGAATATTCCACGCTTCTATTAAAACACCAAGTGATACTTGAAAAAGAATTGGCGATATTGTGAAGTTTAACAATACCCACGATATATATGAGACCATGAGAGCAAGAGGAATCTTTGATGAACTAGAAAGAACAGCATCAATAACCGCGTTAATGCAATGCAAGGAAGAAGACGTCCCTAACGGAGTGGTAAACACCCATTATGAGCGTTCTGACGTCCGAAAGGTACACTCACAGCAACTCTGTCTCTAACCCATAAGCCTATAAAAGGCGCACGGGGAAGAGGAATAGAGATAAGCGGGTTACCCAGCTTCTCCCTTCTCGTTCTTATTTGTTAATGTTAATATTGTAGATGGATATGTTTTCGTATATAAAATATACTTTTACTGTTGTACGTCACCTCAGAGTAATTCATACATAAAGGTTAGGGTCAGCCTGATCACCTGATCCTTCGACCTTTACAATATGCAAAAATCACCAGCAAAGTACGCATAGTTTATGATGCATCGCCAAAAACCAAAAACAATCCTAGTTTAAACGACTGTCTCTACAGAGGTCCTGTCCTAATTCCTAACCTCTGTGGTATTTTGCTACGCTTTCGATTAGCGCCCATGGTCGTTATTGCAGATGTTGAGAAGGCATTTTTGCAAATCAACTTGGCGACTCCAGATAGAGACGTCACAAGATTTTTATGGCTAAAAGATGTTACAAAACCTCCAACTCACGAAAATATCATTACCTACCGTTTTACTAGAGTTCCATTTTGAATAATATCAAAATCATTCCTACTTGGAGCAACTATCAGACATCACTTAGAGAACAGCGATACCATAATAGCGCATCATTTATGGCGAAATTTACATGTTGACAATGCATTTATTGCTGCCAAAACTGCTGAAGAAGCAAGAACATTTTATGAAGCATCAAGAAAACTTTTTGCTGAGGCTTCCATGAATCTACGAGAATTCATATCTAACAATAAAGAATTTAATGAATTTTTGAAAAGTAAGGGATATAAGATACAGGAAAATTCAAAAATATTAGGGATTACATGGAATATTTCTAATAACGTTTTCGATTTCACTTTACCAACTTTCAGTGATCCTATTCTTTCTAAACGCGCAATACTAAAGCATATCGCTTCTATATGACCCACTAGGTTTAATATCTCCCATCCTAATTGTACCTAAATTATTCTTGCAAAAATTGTGGAAGAATTGCTTAGCATGGGATGATAGTTTACCGAATGACCTAAGCAACGAATGGATTAATTTAGTTAAGGATTGGGACAATAAAAACTTCATTATTGATCGCTTAGTTCCAGTACATATAAGAGATGGTAGGCTCTCGTGTCTAGTCTGTGTTGCTCTATTGTCTTTCCTGCCACGCGGGTCTTATTGTGTCTGCCGAGAGTGCACTTCTCTTAGTTGCAACGGTGATTACCTCAAACTTGGGTAATTAAACCTTTATTTAGAATAAAGAATAACATTTAAGTTTACAACAT
>JAJAVP010000467.1:0-19370 GCA_020740425.3 Heterorhabditis indica
AGGGCCACGCTCGCCCTTGATGTGGTAAATGTTAGGCTGGTCAAGCCCGACAATATGCCACGTCCGATCATAATCACCTTTATCATAAGACGATCTGACTTCTCGCGGGATATTACCGGAATAGAAAAACGTCTGCATAATTTCAAGCGTTGACATTTTCATATCACGGAAAAGCGTGTCAACAACACCGCGCTCGTCAACGGCCAGAGAGTATTCACCGGCTGGCGAGCAATGGCAGTTAATGACGTTTTCAAAATCCTCGTCGATCAGGACAGGGCCTTGCCCGAAGTCAGCCATATCGCGATAGGACGATTGCTTGACGTGGTAATAATTGGATGATGCAAACACCTGATACATGAGCATTTCAACAGCATCGACCCACTGCTTGACAGCTCCGAATTTGTTCAAGTCTTTGTCAGGTGTGCCGATCTTCAGCCAAGGACGTGAAGGCGAAGACACACCGGCAAGCATACCAGCGCCACAAATGCGGCTGGCAAACGTGCCTTTCTCATTCAGCACTCGGCTTGTGCGCCGCTTCTTTCGCTTTCCATCCATCAGATGCACAGTGCGCTTTAGCTGGATGAAGTCGGAAATTTCCTTTGCTTCTTCCAGCCACTCGCTGCGCAACTGCAATAACGATGTGCGCCGTGCATCATAGGTTGACCGCTGCGTATTGAACGGCAGCGCATTCGATCTTGGTAGCAGTCCTTTTAAGTCGCCGTTCAATCGCATTGGTTCACCTATTATGCGCCAAGCAGGGTTTTGCCTGCTGCTGTTGCACCCATGCCGCCAGCCGGTGCGCCAGCGTTCAGGATCGTTGATTGTGCGCCAGCCGCCGCGCGTAGGCGCTGCTGACTGTCATTCCGCGCTTTCTGCACGTTCTGATCCTGCTGCTGCGGCGGTTCCTGAATTGGCGTTGGGTCTGGAATGTCAGGCTGTTTCATAAAGCACATAGCATTTCCCTTTATCTTTCGGATGCAAAACGGTCATAGTCGATGCCGCTGACACTATCACGAGTTCTGCCCTCAATCAAAGCCCTTGTTTTTTCCAGATCGCGTTTCTTGACCGGCACGGCAAATGTTAGACAGAAGCCGTCTGATCTATCTGGGCTTTCTTTCTCTGCGTGCTTCTTCAGCAGTTCCTTTGGCTCAATCTTCAGGCTTGTTCCTTTCTTGCCTTCAACCATCGCATATTCTCGGCTGGTCATTTGCCGCTTCAGGATAGGATCATCAGGCAAGGTTACGCCGTGCAGCTTCAGCCATGACCGCGCTTCTCCCATCATATACGATGCCTTGTCAGCATATTCAGGATCAGGGCTTGTGCCGCCGAAGAAAATTTCATTGACGTTTGGCACGCCCCAACTGCGCAGAATGTCAATTACGCCGGAACCACCGCCAGCGTCAATATTGATTGCATCGCACATCAGGCGCTTATTGTAATTGTTGATCTCATGAGCAAGCTCAACATTGCTCAGGCCGCGCTTGATGATAGGCTCGAACGTCCGGCCATTACGGCCAGCACGCACATAGATTGTACTTTCGTCGTTACCGTATCGGGCAACGTCAACGCCCATGATGATTGGATCGCTCATTTCAAAGATTGGTTCGCGATCCGCGCTCATTGCGTCAGTGACAAGATTAATCGGGATCAACTGTCTATCTCCCTGTAATGGAAAGTCGCCAAGGACGCGCACTTTAACATAGTCACTATCAATGCCGTAATCCTCAATCCATGAGTTAAGCAGCGCCTTGTTTGTCATTTTCGCGGTGCGGCTATCGACACGGAATTTCAGGAACCGTTTCGACATTTGCCCAACGTGGCTTTCATAAAAATAGCCTGTCGGTTTCGTCGGGTTCCCGAACAAGAACATGAACGGTTCACCATCCGTCAAGCCGCCCTGCGCAGTCTCAAGGATGATCTTTGCAATTTCAGACGCTTCATCGAATACATAGAACGATGATGATGTAGCAGCGTGAACACCAGCGAACGCAGCCGGTTTATGTTCATCCCAAGCCAGACCGTTGACGCGCCATGTCTCAGGGTGCTTCTTGTGGACGATCTTCATTGATCCGCGCCCAGACGTGGCACGAAACCAGCGCTCAGTAATGCACTGCCTGCCCCACTTGATAATCTCCGGCCATGTGGTCGTTTCAAGCTGCGGCATACTATTCGCGGTGACACGTCCGCGACAGTGTGGACGGGTGGACAGGATGAACCAAACGATCCAAGCCACGAGCGCAGACTTGCCTACGCCGTGGCCTGAAGTCGTCGTGGTCATGACTGGCATGACAGGGTTGCGACCGTCAAAGCCGCGAATGCGTATCTCTTCGCCCCACTCTCTCAGAAAGCCCTCTTGCCATACGTCAGGCCCATCGAAACCCATAAGCTCGCCTGATCCCCAATCGAAAGCGTATCGAACCCATTCAAGCGGGTCTTCGGCAAGCTCGCCCATATCTAGGGCAAGCTCTTTATCTAGTTCAGCAATTGAGGCGTATTGCCGGACAGTCATTAATCTTCACCCAACAGCACTTTGATTTTAACTAATTCCATTAGGTGGATCATTGAGCCTTCATTATGCGTACAGAAGGCGAAGTGTTCTTGCTGATCATCAAGACCCAGAATGCAGAGCGTATCAACACCGTATTCGTCGATATAGGCTCTCAGTTTTTCCAGCACTTCATCAGCAGTAAACGCGCCTTTTGATCCGCATCCATTAGGCACAAGTCGAATAACCTTTTCGTCACTCATGGCGTCACCCGTACCAATAGAATTTATCTGGCCAGACTTGGTTCTTTAAGTCTTCAGCAAAGCACTTAATGACGCCAATGCCGCGCCGGTTCAAGCTCATGGCCTTGATGCAAGCGAAACGGAATTTGTATTCCTCTGCAACCTGCCGTTGTACGAATTGCATTGCACGCATACGCATGATCAACTGAAGCGGATCGCCATAATACGCTGACCGCAAGCCTTTAATCTTATCGCCTGCCGCAATGAATTCCTCAATGTCAATCTGATCGCCCTTTGTGATCCGCTCTGCCTCACGCGCAGCGATTTCAGCTCTATAGGCTTTCTTCTCCTGCTCGCTCATTTGCATCATCATTAATTCCGGTGGCAACATGCTCATTTTCTTCTCCCTTGTCTTGTGGCTCTTCACTACGGTTAAGCCGCGAGCGCTGGCGTGCTGCGGTAATGTCGTTTGCGGCGTCTGTCACATCGCTGGTTTCGATAACATCAGTGAACAGTTTAAAGTGTTTACCGAGCAATTCAAGCGCCTGTATCTTTGGTGATAGTTTGACACGGGTTGACTTGACACGCTGCGCACCTTCGCCGCGACCTTCCATATAAACGTCAATGCTGACTTCCTGAACGGCTGCAAACTGTTCTTTGGTCAGGCCGGATAGATCAGTGACCGGCGTGCCGTCTTCCTGAATGACAACAAAGTCGGCCATGTTAGCATATGCAATGCTGGCCAGCTCCTCAAGCACGCGCTCAGAGGTTAGCGTCAGGCGCTCTTTGAACATATCGCGAGCATACTTGATGTAAGCGGCGATTGCCTGCCTGCGTGCCATTTGCTGTCCGAGAACAATAGCCCTTGTACGCCAGCCAGCGCCAAGGCTTTCTAGGTACTCTTTGCCATGCGCAGCGATATATGCACGCGCCGGATTGCCATGCTGAAGATACTCTTGAACGAATTTCACTTCGCAAGCCGTCCAGTCGTGCCGGTGCCAGATATTAATTGCTGCGTCTTCATAATCGTCCAGTTCATATTCTTGCATGAATTACACCAACAGCAGCAGGCCGGTAAGCCATGACAGGATTGATAAGCCCATGATGAAAAGGCCAGCAGTATTGAGAATGCGCTTGTCGTGACCGGCGATAGCATACTGGAGATAAGCCGTGATTAAAGTCTGACTTACATACGACCCACCGGCGCAGACCAAAAAGAATACGACCGCCGTTTTATTGGCCAATAGAGCCGCCGCCGTAATGCCGCCGCCGATAGCGATTGACGAGAATATAAGCTGGAATTGCGCGGAAATTCTGAAGAAGACTTTATCCATGATTTTAACTCCGTTGCGGTGCGCTGTGCAGCGTATTCCATTTGGAATGCTTGCGCAACTGGCCTTTTGCCTAGGCATTTATTTCTACAGAAGTCAATAGTGTTTTAAACTTTATTTGTTGTTAACACACTGTAAATTTAAGCTAAGTCATTGTATTCATTAAACAAAATGGCAAAAAAAATCTGAAGTACACTTTTTAACACTGTGTAGAGCCAACTTGGAATTCTATGTGTTAAAAAACAGGGGTAATTACGGAAAACGATATATAACATACTGAAAACACTATGGAAAAATAAGTGGATAAAAATGTAGGTGATCAAAAGGTGAACATGATATTTTTATCAACTTAAAATAACACCTAGGATATCAATAACTTACGCACCACTTTCCAAAATTACCCCTGTTTTATGGTCACAAAACTTCCAACTTGTGTTCTATAGGTGTAAAAAACAGTACATCAGATATGAAAAGTACAATTTGATCAATGAATACAGGCAGATGCAATATAATTGGAATATGTGTGAACATGCTGTTGACAGTAACAAAATTTCAATTTACAGTATGTTAACAGATTGGTGTTAACTTGGTGTTGACAAGGTGACTTGACACTGAAGAAATCACAATCTTGCCACATTCCATAACCTGAAGGGGAAGACGATGTGACAGACTGCCTGCTAAATCAGCTTCAGGCGCAGGCCGCGAACAACCTGAAGCAACTAACGAAACCGGAGATAACGACAATGACAAATCCATTCACCAAATCAGCCAAAGAAGCCAAGCGGCGCGGAGAGCATGACCTTGCTAATCGCATCACAACAGAAGGCCGTATTGTTTCCCGCATTATTAAGGAAGCTCTTGACCGTAACTTCTCCGTGACCGTCAATAACGGCGAGGAAGACACAGTGCGCAAGTCGCAGAGCTACACGCAAATCATGGCCGGTTTCTTCCAGACAGATGAAGACGTGGTGACATTGTTTGACGATGGAAAATACATCGGCAGCGTCTATCTGGTCTATGGCAACGATGGTCATGACGTGATCAGCGACTACACCGCAACCCACTTCATGGAAACCTTTTTGAAAGATATCAACGACTATACAGATACATTCTATAAATAAAAATTTTGGTTATCGCCCTGCGGGGCGGCTTCCTAAGTTTTTAACCGGAGTGAACACAATGCGGAAAGCCTTCAAAAATAAGATAGCGAAACTGGTCAGCCAGCTTGAACAGCTTGAAGTGGACTTTGAACAGGAAATTGAAGACATGCGGGAGAAGTATGAAAACCGCTCTGAAAAATGGCAGTATAGCGATGCCGGTGACGCTTATAATGAAAGCATTGATAGCGCTGAAGAATGCTTGGGAAACATAGGAGGCCTTCTTGACAGCCTCAGAACTGCACATGGCGAGATTGATTAACCGGAGTGAATAAAATGTTTCATCCTGCAATTATAATACCAATCATTATATGGGCTATCTGCATGGCTTGGATTTGGTCATAACAAGCGCTTTGGCTTCCGGCGTCCGCGCCGGTTCCCTGATCACTTGATAGCCACGGAGAAAGTAAAATGCGCAAACTGCCAGAACCATATTTCAGATTGAGCTTTAAAAACGGCAGCGCATTTAATGTGCAGGCAAAAAGCCAGATCGCCGCAATCGCCACAATTACCGAAGCCGACTTTAACCAGCTTGGCGCTGCATGTGTCGAACCGCTCTATGCTCTATCCCCAACATTAGGGAGAGCGCTTCGCACCAATAAGACTATCCCATTAATTATTGATTACTCACCAGCCACGGAGAAAAGATCATGAAAAACAAAATCGAATTCTCATGCCTGAATATCGAAAAAATTTCTAAAGTAGCTGACCGCTTGGAAGACATTGAAGGCGGCGCGGAATTCATAGAAAAGGCACACGGTCGCCAGTCGTACATGATGGACTTGAAGGCTGCAGACGGCGTTAACGGAAATCCTGCAATTGATTGGGATCGCCTTCTTGATGCAGACGATTTTAACTTTGTTCACGATGCAGTCAGTATCTCAGTCAATATCAACCGTGAGACCGGAGCGCTTGAAAACTGTTTCGTTCCGCGCTTTGCAGTGAAACATTAAGGAGAAAATGAAATGCCTATGATGTGCAAAATTCACAACGATGGATCAGCCGTAGCAAACGGACGAACCGTCACTGTATACAGCAGCCTTCAGCCGATCATGATTGATCTTGCTAAACTCATTAATGATGGAGAGATAATCATTGATGTGTGCTTTATCAGAAACAATATTATCCATGTGCTGACTTCTGATTATTGCGTGTTTCGCATTGAGCAAGACGCCACCGGCAATGCTTTTACCGTGACAAGGCCAGACCATGTTTCGCGTTCGGTTTACCCACCAAAGAAGGTGGCTGAAGTAGACACTTCACCAGAAAGCCTGCCTTCAGGCCCTTGGTACAAATTCAGTGATTACCACTGGTATAAAGTTATCAATGGCGAGCGCCTGCACTACTGGCCGACAACTGGTAAATACCAGTTCAAAGGACAGGTTTACGCCAGAAAGACGCAGCTTCCGAAATCCCTTCGCAAATACGCGAATTGATAAGCGCTTATGTTTCCGGCATTCGTGCCGGTTTCACAAACGCTTTAACAGGAGCAAGTAAAATGGTAATGGTAACTTGCGTCAACCCAGAATGCGGGAAGTCATTCAACGCAAAGCCTGCAAAGATCAAACTCGGCAAGAGTAAATATTGCTCGCGATCCTGCGCAGATATCATGCGTTACCAGTACAACGCAGGCAAAGCTTATACCGATGTGCGGAATTTCTTTNGTCAACAAAATCCGCATACACATTAGAGCCAATGAGATTGAGCGATACCGCAAGGAGTGGAAAGCGAAATGAAAGACATAGCACTTTGCATAGGCGGCGTTGCCGATGGTTTAGGGGTAAGCATCCTCGCAGGGAATAAAATAACTCGCTGCATAACAGAAGCTGGCGAGCTTACCATTAATCGACGGTGCGAAAACTATGAGCTTGAAATGCTAAAAAGCATAGCGCCGAACGGCCAAGTTACTACACACTTTTTCTATTGCCCTCAAAGCGTACCGCAAGAAGAGCGTCCTCTTTACATTCTCAACACTTTATTTGAAGGATATAAAAAACCATGACCGAAGAAATTAAGATATTCCATACACCGGCAGAAAACAGCATGGACAAATACCGGAGAGAATGCGCGGCTCGCTTTGTCGAAGCCATGCTTATTCATCCGAAGCGCTACAAGCCTGCACCGGATCAGCCGTCAGACTGGCATGAAGCGATTGCGCAGGAAGCTGTAGAGATCGCAGATGCTTTGATTGAAAAATTAAAGCCTGAACTGAAATCTATTGATGAAGCACTGCAAGACATTGCTAGCAAAAGCAATGCCGTTTTTTCAGGGGCTATGCCGGTCGAAGTTATTGGCGTTGATTGGGATAATCCAGACAGCGAAGCGACTGCTTACGTAGTTAACGGCAAATCATTCACCGGTCTTAAACGTCAAGAGCAGCCGCATAGCGTTAATGATTTTGACACTGTTGAGATTTTACGCAGAGACGGAACAACTGAAATTAAACTTGCCCGTGAAGTCAATTGGCGCAGCACTTCAATTAAAGGCTACCAAAGATTAATAGAATGGAGGATGCCATGACAAATGAATTAAAGACTGCGCTGCCAGATCGCGTGTGTATCTGGGATGCTGATAAAAGCGACCCAACATCAACAAGAGGCTGGACAATATCATTTCAAGAAAATCACCCTGATATTTATGTCCGCGCTTCCACTGTCACCCGCGCCTCGCCAGACGTGCCGGAGTTGGTGACGGTAGGATGGGCGACTAAATACGGTAATCGCTTTGGAACAGCCTGCTTTCATAGAAAGGAACTATCAGATTTTAAACTCGCTTGGTCTGGTGATTTAACAGAACTTGTGACACGCGACCAAGCCGCTGAAATCATTGCGGCACTTGAAACTCAGGCGCTTAAAGACCGTAAGCGAGCTGACGAGGCGCAGAGCAATTCCGTTCTTTGGCAATATTCATGCGATGTAAAAGATCAACCGCCGTTAATTGTGAAGCTTTGGGAGAGATTGAAAGACGCAGAGGCCAAACTTGCGCAGTATGAAGCGCAGGAGCCGGTAGGTTGGCTTCACCTGCACCCAGACTTCACGCCTGAATTTTCTAATCTAAGATTGACAGACGGAGACTTTGATCGTGGATTTCGAGAAGAACCTCTCTACGCCTCACCAGCACCAGCCGCAGACCTGAAAGCGGAGAATGAAAGGCTGCGGGAGGCTTTGACTGTAGCGTCTATGTCAGCAGGTTTTCAGTATATGACTTTTGAAACCCGTGCGCTTATTAATGCCGCCCTCAACCAATAGGATTAAAAAAACCAGTAAAGGAGAAGTAGCCATGAATGAAATTAAAACACCTTCACGGATGGATCAGTTGAAAGCCGATCTTGATCACAGCCAACGCCGGTTATCTCTGTTCCGTCAAATCCGTGACGATGCAAGCAATGACTGCCAAGAAGAATTAGGGCGGTTAAATTTCATCAAGCAGCAAATATATGCTGAAGAAATGGAGCAGCGCAAATGTTTACAAAAGAGCGCAGAATAAAAAGCACCCGCAAGCCTCACCGCTGCGAACAATGCGGCACTCAAATCGAAAAAGGCAGTGAGGCCGCTTATCTATCCGGCGTTTATGATGGTAATTTTTTTGCCCATCATGAGCATGTTGAATGTCACATTGCAGGGCTTGCTTACGCCAATGCAACAGGCCAGTGGGGAGAGGATTTTATTTACTTTCAATATGAAAGCACAAGCGATCTTGACGCAGATATTCTGCTGAAAGACCATCCTATCGTCGCCAGCCGCCTTGGCTTGAAATGCCAAGAGCAGCCAGCATCAGGAGAACCGGACAATGCTTAAAATAATAAAAGCAATGTTTTTCTGGGTAATCGAAGAGCAGTTTATTGCATACATGGCCGAGCGGTACAGAGATCGTGGCGGCATGGATTGGAAGACTGCGAAAAGATATGCTCGCGATACATTCAACAGCTATAAAGACGATCTGAAGAGCGATCCACATGCTGCATGGGATCGAAACGGCGCTTATGCCGTTGCCGATGAAGATATGTCTTATTGGTCAAACTGAAATTTTACACAACCAGAAGGTGCATGAAAAATGAAAAAACTTTTTATCGCTGCGGGAATTCTCGCTCTGTCAACCATCGGCGCTTCAGCATTAACGCCGCCTAAGCGGTTCGATTTTGAGCCTAAAATTCCTTACAAGGTTTATTACATGGAGCTTGCCGAGCTTCGCAAGGCGTGCTTCGCCAAGTGGTATCATGTCGGCGTGCTTCTCGGCTGCACAAAGGTACTAGAACAGCCAGAGCGCTGCGCAATCTTTGTCTATAAGCGTGCAATGCCTAATGTTGGCTGGCCGCTGGCAAGCCTTGCGCCGATCATCACGCCGGAAATGGTTATTCGCCATGAAAAAGGCCACTGCAACGGATGGAGTTATCGCCATGGACTTTAACAAGATCACCGTTTTCGTCTGCTCAGGCTGCGGAACCTCAACGCATGATCCTGCAAAATATGCAGAGTACCTTAAATTGAAAGGCGCTCTGTCATGTTGCCCAGAACACAAATACATTGAATGTTCTGTGGCACCAAAAAGCCAAAGACCGCCAGACTATTTCACAAATCTGGTTAATCAGGCAAAGGAAGAAGCATACAAGGCTATGCAAAAATTCCCGCAGCCGAATTATACTTTGCTGAAATTCGCTGAAGAAGCAGGCGAAGTTATCAAAGCCGCCGTACATTATGGCGAGCAGCGCGGATCATGGGAAGAAGTAGAAGGCGAAATGGTTCAGGCACTGGCAATGCTGATCCGGTTCGTTACTGAAGGCGACCACAAGAATGGAATTCACCCGCCTATCAGCATTACCATGATAGACAATCACGGCCTGACAAAAGATATGATCAATCTTATCTTTGCCGCCCGTGACCTTGTTTACAGCGATCAAGTGGCTCAGAGCGAAGAGCGTGACGCACTTGATAAAGCCGTCGAAGCCTTCGCAGGGCGCTTGCCTTGGGTTGACCAGCCGGAGGAATTGGAATGAGCATGAAATACGTAAGAAAATATTACAGCGTGCCTGCCGTTATCGGTGGGCGCGTTATCTATTCCGGAAATGAAGAGCCAATAAAAGGAACCATAGTCGGCGCAGACGGCTGCTATCTGCGGATCAGGCTTGACGGCCAGAAGCACGCCGGAAGATACCACCCGACATACAAACTTAAATACCTTTAGGAGATAAATTCATGTCTGCCTTCATCTGGAATACTGAACAGGAAAGCCGCCTCATGAAAATGAGAGAGGACGGGAAAACATATCAAGACATTGCCAGAACACTTGGAATATCTTTGTCAGCAGTGAAGCATAAAGCACGCAGGATAATGCAAGCGAGCAATCTTGATAAGTACAAGCATACAAAAGAGAAGGCAGACATTTTTAACAGAACATTCAAAGCCAGCGACAAGAAAATAAAAATACTTGAAACGCATTGCGGCTTTGGTGGAATGACTGAACTATATTCAAAAATCGGAAATGTGACGGCGATTGATATCAATCAAGATCGCGTCAATGCTGTATCTGAAATTGAAAACGTCACAGCAGTAAAAGCCGATTGCGAAAAAGAAATTTATCGACTGGTGTATAATAAAGAAAAATTCGACATAGTTGATATAGACCCATACGGACTGCCGTCAAGATTATTTCCTATGGCATTCTCACTGATTGATGATGGTTATCTTTACCTTACGATGCCGATGATAGGCGTTGCTCAGGTAAACAAAATAACGATCCGTCATTATTTGGAATTATGGGGAATAAATATAAAAGATACCGATACATACATTGAAAAGATAACCGAAAGACTGGCAAGCCACGCATTTTTTTACAGCAGACAGATAACAGTCATTTCATGCGATAAGATTGACAGAATTTTCCGCATGGCTATTCGCGTTAAAAAAGCGTCGATGCTGGATATATGCGATTTAAAAGTGCAAGGGAAAAATACCGCTTGCAAATCTGTCAACACAGTGTAAATTGAAATCCTGTTACATCAGGAGCCTGCCAACATGACGCCGGAATATATCTTAAAAAAGCAGATTGACTTTCTCAAAAAAGACACTCTGACAGTGGGCGAGAAGATTGCACAGATCGGAATTGATGCAAAAAATATCGCCCGTGATCCGGCTGCGCCAGCGGATTTGCAAGAGCGTAGCAATGAAATACAGGAAGCCGCAGCAATGCTTAAAGCGCAAATGCTGGACTTCATGAACTTAGTCGCAAAATTTTAACGGAGAGCCTGCCATGACACAGAAAACACAGATCGAAAGAATTCAAGAAGCCGCCAATGAACTTGAAAAAGACTTCAAAAAATCCGGCTTGTCGTCAGCATACAACTCACCCCTTGAAATCACATTTAAGCCAAATGAAGCGCCTAGAGTTGTCTTTTATTGGTATGAAGGAAATGATTTTAAATCTCGCGGTTTTCAAAGTAAATCCGGCGATATTTTTATCGCAATCGCGCTTGCAAAACGCTGGTTGTCTCGCATTCCATCGCCTGAACAGATGCAGAAAAATGAATTCATCAAGGCAACAGCCAAACTGATTGAACTCGGCAAGAGCGCAAATATCGACGTGGATTTTCTCAACCCTCTTGAAGCTATGATGAAAGACCTTAGCAAAAACGCTATTGAATTTCACCCGTTCGCACAGGTCGAAGAAGAATAATCATTGCTTCAGTTTCCGGCGTCCGCGCCGGTTTCTCAAACAATGGAGATATGACCATGTTAATTCATTCGCTGCTCAATACCGGCAAGCTGGATCAGGTACAGGCCGCAGCCGTCCGCAAGGTAGCAAACCTTTTTGAATATCAGTTGAATGCGTCTGTTGACGGCGTTTTTGTAGGTGTGAAGCAATTTCTTGATCGCGGTCGCGTCATTGTCGGATGCAGCAAGGCCGACATGGTTAAGACCGTGACCAGCCTTAGCCCGTACACTTCGCATTTTGTCCATAAGTAATTATTAAGAATTGGATGATAAAATGAAACTTGAGCCAATAACAATGTCCGGAAATCCGAATATAAGAAAAGAATTCAAAGGGGCGATATCGCTTATTTCTGTCGGATTTTATGACAAACCTTTCTATCTCGTTGCATGGGGTGGAGGTACATTAGCATGTGAAAATTACGATGATTATTCACAGAAGATCATCGAAGGAAGAGCGAGGGAAAAACATGAAACGCAGCCTTGGTAATTTCAAAGGAACTAAGCTTGAACGCGAAGAACTGGCGCGCAAGGCTTGGCAGCACAGCCAGCAGTCAAGAGCGTGCGGCTTTTTCATGCAGCAGCTTCCTGTTGCTTTCGGGGCAACTATCATTGCATTCTTTTCTGTAGCAGGGATCGCGACAATCGTTGTTCATCTGCTCAAATAAAGGAGCGCAAATGTCGGTAATCGTTTTCACCGCGCCAAACTGTCAGCCTTGCAAGGCGACAATGAAGCGCCTTTCAGAAAAAGGCATTGAATTCGCCACCATTGACTTGTCAACGAATTCTGAAGCCCTTGACCATGTGAAGTCACTCGGTCATTCATCCGCGCCGGTAGTCGTCACAACGGACGGGCGCAACTGGTCAGGGTTTCGCCCTGATATGATTGATACAATCTAAACGAAAAGGAGCCTGCCATGCACATTTCATTTAACAGCAAGGCAATGAACAGCGCGATCAAAATGCTCGCTATGGTGACGGAACAGCGTCACAAAATTCCGATTTTGTCATACGTCAATATTGAAGTGGATCGCGGAAAGCTGAAGCTGACGGCGACAGACCTTGATATTCACCTGACGACATTCGTTGAACTGAACAGCGCAGACGACGATTTTAAAGCGGCGATCCCGCTGAAGCCTCTTGCCGCATTCATCGGAAATTGCGGTGACATTCCCGTGACCATCACACTGTCAGACAAAGAAAAGCCTGCAAACTCATGGGACAAAAAGCACCCTGAAGACCTTCAAATGACCGTTGCAACAATGGTTGCCGGTGAAGATGATTTTGTTATTAAGTGCGAGGCATTGCCACATGCTGACTACCCTACGCCGCCAGAACTGGCATTTGATGAAATTGAAAAGTTTACAAATGGCTATCTCGGCAAAGTGTTGCGCACAGTCAGCCCTGCAATCAGCACAGAAGAAACCCGATATTATCTTAACGGCGTCCATTTTGGCAACGGCGTTGCTGCTGCAACTGACGGCCACCGGCTGATTGAATATCGCTTCAATAAAGAAGCTGAATATGCGTCAATGATTATTCCGCGCAAAGCCATATCGGTTATGCAGTCCGTCAGCCCTAAAGAAGCCACCCTATTTAAACAGCAGGGCGGCGAACGATGGTTTAAGATCATTGCAAAAGGCCGTTTCATTATGGTCGCCAAACTGGTTGACGGCACATACCCAGATTATAAACGCGTGATCCCGCCTGTATCTAAGGCGTATGAAATCACGATTGAAGACGGCCTTGCCTTCAGAAAGAACCTTGCTTTTATCGCCGCCATAAACCGCATTGAGCGGAAAGTAAGTGTAGCGCTGACAGAGCAGGACGGGCGAATTGTTATGACAACCGGCGATGTATACACCGGAGCTTCAGCCGACATTAAGACGCAGGCGAAAATAAAATCTGCGACCGAAAAATTCAAAGTTGGTTACAACGTCAATTATCTGCTTTCATTCATCAAGCCAACCGGAAAGACTGAAATCAATCTCAGTGACGCCGGTTCGCCTACCCTGATTACGAATGATCAGGAAGAAGACGTGACATATGTTCTGATGCCTATGCGTGTCTAACATGAAGGGGAGCAACACAGGAGCGCCCAAAAGTAAGCCAATTGTTTCTGTGGAAATATCAGATGAAATGTCGGCGTTTGATAGATTGCCAAGAAAAATAAAAGACTTTCTCAACTATCAAGCGCCCATTGCATTTTCTGCAAAACAATGCCTTGACGCTGTCAATTCAGGGTGCAGTGAAGATCACGTGGTCAGCGCAATAGAAAGATGGATCAATGACAATCTATGACAAGTTTAATGAGATTGCCGATAAGGTAATGCGTGCGGATCGCCTTTTCGATATCAGGGAGCTTATCGACGATAACGATATTGAAATCTCAGCTATGCCAAAAAGTCGCATTGATGCTGAATTGCGCGGTCGCGGACTTATCGTAGCCAATGGCATTGTCAGGCCACCGACAGCAAGGCAATGGCAGGAAGCCATTAAACCTGACTATTCTTCATTTGTTGATGCTGCCGTTCGGATTGTCAAAGAACAGGATCGACCCGTTAAGACTGCCGACTTGATCACAATGACCGGCCTTGGCTCTGAATTCATTCCAATGGCCAGCATGTCAAACTATCTGAAGCGGGAAGGCATTCATTATATTGTCGGGCTTGGATATTGGAAGCTGCCGCAATTCACTGATCCATCCGGTTTCGTCATGGGGAAGAAGAGCAAGGAAAAGCATTTTGACCTTGTGACCAGCATCTTTGAGCAGCACGGCTGGCCGTTGTCTGGAAAGGACTTCGAGACTATTACCGAAGGCCAGATAACCAGTCTATATATGAGCAAGTATGCTTGCCGTGGATATGCGACAGCAGCAATCGGAATAGGCAACAGCCTTTTCGTTCCGACCGGCGTTGACCCTAATTATCCTGTCCCAATGTCCAGAAACATTGCGCAGAAAATTCTGAATATGCGGATCAATGACCCGCTTGAAAGCCCAGATCATTTTACGCTTCATAAAATCTTTACGCTGCTAGAGCGCGAAGGAATGGCCGTAGTCAAACGCAGCGCTACCAGCAGAGGCGGCGTAAGGATCAGAACATTCAAAGCCAGCCTGACAGATTTAGGCTTTATTGAGCTTAGAAAAATAGTTGGGAATTCACAGGATGAATTCTAAACCTAGATACGCAGAAGACAAAAGACCTAGATATGGTGTCAACCCGCAAGGCGCAAGATATTTCTATCACCCTTGCAGCGTCTGCGGCCTTGTAAATGCGCCCTATGGTGTTAATGTCAATCTCCGTAATGAGAAATACGGCACTTGGTATTGTGCAGAACACAGGCCGCAACCCGTAACTGCCACGAAACGGAATGCAGGATGAATATCAATTGGGATAAGATCAAACGTGAATACTCGCTGCCGGATATTATAACCCGCAGCGGTGTTGACTTGCGCCCGAACGGTGCAGAGTTTGAGGCTTGCTGCCCTTTTCACGGGGAAAAAACCCCGTCATTTAGCGCGTATCGTGACGTAAAGGGGCAGTGGAAATTTCATTGTTTCGGATGCGGCGTGCATGGCGACAGTGTTGATTATGTTCAAGAGCGCTATGGTTATGAAACGCCAGCAGACGCGGCAAGATTTATTACCGGCGAGGACAACACCCGCCAGCCAATTGCTACAGAAAAATATATTGAAACTCATAAGCCGTATGAAGGCTATGACATTGGCAGACCACCGGAAGGCACAAAGGAAATTGTCGCAGGCGTGAAGACGCCGCCAATTCTGAACCCTAAGCGGATCAACCCAGACACCGGCAAGCCAAAGCTGGTCACTTACAATCCAAGCATGGTTTTTCCTTACCGAAATAAATTCGGTGAATTGATAGGCTATGTGCTGCGGCAGGAAATCAAAGTTGACGGCGGCAAGTTTAAGAAGATCACGCCGCAAATATGGTGGATGAATAACAAGGCCGCTGGCTTTGAAGGCTGGTCACATGGCAGCTATCCATCACCGCGACCACTGTACGGCCTGCAAGAATTGTACGATCAAAACGAAGATCAAGTGATGATTGTCGAGGGCGAGAAGTGCAAGGATGCAGCAGAGCGCCTGTTTAAAGGCAAAAAAAATATTGTGCCTGTCTCATGGATGGGCGGTGGCAAAGCCATATCTAAAACATACTGGAAATCTCTTGCCGGTCGCAGCGTTATTATCTGGCCTGATAATGACGTTGAAGGATGGAAAACCGTTCTTGGCTACCCGACAGATACAGGCGGCTGGATCAAAGGCATTCTTGAATATTGCTTTGAAGCGGGAGTGACACGCGCAAAGATCATCCACATCACACCGGCCAGCAGGCCAGACGGATGGGATATTGCAGACGCCGAAGCTGAAGGCTTAAACACTGAAGCCGTTTCCGCGATCATCAAGGATAGAATTCAGGAATGGACACGCGACAGATTTGAAGCGTGGAGGCAGAAACAAATTGAAAAAAAGTTGCCGCAAGGAGAAAAAGACAATGCTGACACCCCGTCAAAGATGGAAGAGACTGAGCAGCACAGTGAGGCTACTCAGGAGGAACGACAAACGGATGCTGGATCAGGCAATAGCGCTGATGGAGAAAGGGGGAATAACGCAGGAGCAAATCAATCAGATAGCCCTAAGAGTGGCAAACCCGCCAGCAGTAATTCTGCGCCAGTCGGGCGAGGATTTGGCATTGACGATGAAACATGGCGTCAACACTTAATTTACAAAGCAGACGGTGACGGCCTGAAATCAAACAGCCTGCAAAACTTCTCGCTGATCCTACAATACGAAGTACGATTTGCCGGAATTTTTTCATGGAATGAATTTGCTTCAGAGACATACCTTATGCGCCGCCCACCTTGGGATATTTCAGGCAAGCAAGGACACTGGACGCCGCGCAAACTTACTGAGCCGGACATTATCGCCGCGACATGCTGGCTTGAATATTGCGGCATGGCACCTAAAGTTAACGATATCGGGAAAGTTATTATGAGAGTAGCGGAACACAACAAATATAACCCTGTAACCGAAAGCCTGCTTTCTATGGAATGGGACGGCGTTGAACGGCTATCAGGTGCAAAAAATGATTTTGGTGACGGTCGCGCCTGCTGGCTAGCCGAGTACATGAACGCCGAAGACAGCAGAGCAAACAATCTATTTGGCCGCAAGTGGATGATTGGAGCCGTAGCCCGTGCCATGCAGGCAGGGTGCAAGATGGACACCATGCTAATTCTGGAAGGCGAGCAAGGCTTACGAAAGTCAAGCGCCCTGCGCATATTGTCTGACGCTGTGACGCCGCATGTGTTCACAGATGAAATCTCCGATCCAAACAGCAAGGATGCTGCATTGCAGCTTCAGGGCGCGTTCATTGTCGAGATCGCAGAACTTGACGCATTTAAAAAGGCCGAAGTCACCGCAATTAAGTCATGGATCGCACGCGAGAAAGACCGCTTCCGCAGGCCGTATGGAAAGATCATTGAAGAATTCCCGCGATCCTGCGTATTCGCCGGTACGGTTAACCCTCTTGCCGGTGCAGGCTATCTGAAAGACCCGACAGGAGCGCGGCGTTTCTGGCCGGTAAAGGTTGGAGAGATCAACCTTGAGCGGCTTGAGAGAGACGCGCCGCAGCTATGGGCTGAAGCCATGCATTACTATTTGCAGGGTGAAAAGTGGTGGCTAATTGGCGATGAAGTTCAGGAGGCACTAGGAGAGCAGGCACGCCGATATGAAGACGATCCATATGCAGAACTGCTTGACGAATTCATGGCGCTGCATACTCGTGTAAATATGACTATGCTTTACAACTGCCTTGAGATCGCGAAGAAAGACAGAAACGTAATGACCAATAAACGCTTAATGTCGCATCTTATGGTTCGCGGATGGGTACGTTCAATTGAAAACGGCAAGGTTTATTTTTCAAAACCAGCAAATCAAACACTTGTATAAATAAAAAAATCTGCCTATAAAGTTTATGTGCATTCCGTGGCAGGCTTGCAAAGCTCGAAAGAGCAAAAGAAACGCCGCTATCATTCCCGTTTGATAGCGGCGTTTTTTTATTTTNTTTGGCGACCCTTCGCCACCGTTGATAATAGAAATGGCATCTTCAACACTACGGACAACGCCGGATAAGCCGCCGCGCATCTTGACCCACTTGTGCCATTTGATTTGCTCTGCCGTTCGCTTGTCGTCGCCAACCTTTATTTCAAAACTGATAAACTTTCCATCATGGCGGAGGCCGATAAGATCACCGCCGCCGCCTTTCGTCGTACCTACACCATAGCGGACAAACCAAGTCTTGCCGTTTTTAACGTGCTTAGCCACGCCGCTATTGTTCCGAACAACCAGACAGCCCAGAGCAGAGACGGCAACAATTACATCACCTGTTAATTCATCTGTGTTCATATTAAATTCAACTGCCTCTTTTTCAGGAATTCTTTTTCGTTTTTCTTTCTCTCTTGTATCGTCCACATTTTAGCCGCCCATTCTTCAGCGTGCTTATATTCACGCTTTCTTCCGAGAGCGATAAATTCATCAAGAGTTTTGCAATTCCATTCCTCAACTTTTTTATTCAGGCGCACGGCCTCACGATCAATCTCATGCAAATCACCCTCAACATGCTCGACCTCTTTTGCGCCGCCGCCGCTGCTGCGCTGCTGCTTTTCAACGCTGAAGCCTTCGCCGCAACTGCTGCAAACAATCGCATCTTTGACAGTGGCCGCGCCGCAATTGTCGCACACCTTATATTCAGGATCAGACTTTTCAGCACCTTGCAAAGACCATTCCACATGATCATCTGGCAGGCCGTGGTTCTGCAAATGCCCTGCATGGTCGAGGATGATACCGGCGTAATCTTTTTTACGCAGGCAACGGCCTACTTGCTGTCGAGACATGGCAAGGCTTTTTGTAGGGCGAGCCAGCCCGACAAGCTCAACGGTAACATCCATCTTTGCTTGCGCAGACAAGTCAAAGCCTTCGCCGAACAAATCGACATTCGTTAACCCGTCAAGCTCACCACGCGCAAGCATCTGGGCAGCAATGCGCCGCTCACCGCTTGAGCTATTGCCGTCAAGGTGACGGAACCGGAAGCCTTTTTGATTGAATGCGTCCGCAGTATCAATGCTATTCTTGATGCTGGTGCAGAAATAAATCGCTTTCGATCCTGCAAAATCTGCGTAATGTTGAACTAGATCGCCGATAATAACAGCCTTGCCCATTTCATCGTCAATTTCATCCTGCTTATAATCTCCCATGCGCGTGTGAAACTGCGTCAAGTCAGGCGCAGACGGTGCAAAGTATCTGTAGTCAGACAATGCCCCGATCCTGATAAGCTCTGCAACAGAAGGGCCTAGAACAATATCATCAAAGAAATCTTCAAAGCCTTTCCCATCAAGCCTGATAGGTGTTGCAGATAGGCCGATATGAATAG